>JAQOOD010000005.1:5483774-5691462 GCA_029633175.1 Citrus glauca | reverse complement strand
AGGATATATTTGGGCATTTCTTGGAATGTCGAAGTTTTCCTTTTAGTGGGGTAATATTGCACAATCTTTTACTGAGGCAAGTGGCCCCTGAAGAAGATAGCCCTGAGGATCAGTTATGGTTCGAAATTGGTGGGCATTTGATTTGCTTATCAATTGTCGAATGGTGCTTGGTGACTGGACTTTCATTTGCTAGTCCGAGCAAAGAAAAGGATGATAAAGTGGAGCAGCAGAGGCTACGGAATAAGTATTTTGGCGGTTTGCATCGTAAGATGTGTGTGAAAGAATTCGATGCAGTATTTTCCTCGTTGAAATTCGAGGAAATGGATGATATGGACGCATTAAAAATTGCACTGTTTTATTTTGCGGACAAAGTACTGAATGGAAAAAAAAAGTCACGCTCAAATCAACTGGTTTATGCTTGACGACGTTGATGATATAGAATTCTTCCGAACTCGTCCATGGGGTCTATTGTCCTGGAAAGTAATTTACGACAGTCTTGACGATGCATTGGCTGATAGAGATGAGAAATTTAAGAGGAGTCGGTTGCAAAATCCAGATCATAACATCGAAAAATACAATCTTTACGGCTTTATGTACAGGGTTCAGGTGTGTTTTTTTATATTAATAAGTTTTATAGTATTAAATATGTGATAGTTGTTTTATTTGAATTTTCACTTGCGTTGTTGTAGGCATGGATTTACGAAGCAATCAGAGGTATGCCATCAACATGGGTTGTCAAAACGAAAAACAAAATTCCCCTCATATTGCAATGGAAGCCCATGGCGTCCTCGAACATCAACTTTGTGGAGGTTTATGCGTTCTTTAACGACGAATCTCGTCTTGTAAGTAATATGTTTTAGTTAATTTTTTAACTTTACTAAATTTAAGTTATGTATATTTACTTCATATTTTTAATTGAATTTATGGCAGGGGGACGTTCTCCAAACTCTTGAGCCAACTTCAAAGGAGAGTAGGAAAAAATATTGGCTCTCATTAAAGGGTTACGTGCCAAGCATTCCAGAGTGGGTTCATACGGTTGGTATATTTTAAGTACAATCAAATTTTTAATCAATATTTTCGACATATCATTCATTAATTTTAAATGATACTTTATACAGTACCAACCCTCAATCAACGCGATGTCGTCGGATACAAGGCAATCAAACGAGCATGACCATCATGACGACATACCAAACCCAGTACCAGAGCAACGTCATGACACTTCTGAGGATGAGGTTGAGGTGCCTGCTGATGACCACCAGGAGCAAACAGACAACTCTGATGACGCACGTGAGGTATTTATTGTAAATAATATACGATATTTTTCATTTATAATTCATTATTGTTTTACTGTTATTCTAAAGTTTTTATTTCTTTTGTAACAGTCAAGGACAAAGCAGTTTAATGATTACGTCCGACGACGGTTGGATAAGCTTGATCGTAACGTGGAGAAGCTTGATCGTAACATAAGTGAAATAAAGTCAGATTTAAAAGATTTTACAAAAACCGTTGTTGGCTTTATCGACACATTCTCTAAACGTCGAAATAATGATTCTCCCACTGCACGCTCGTATGCGGTGAGCAATGTTAAATTTAATAATTATGTTCTTTAACTTTTTTTATAGTTTAATATTTTCTTCTTTGTGAATGGACAGGCCCCGGATGATTGTGGACTGTATACTGACGTGGGCAATCAAAATTTGTCTACGCCCACGTCATTGTACAGTTTCTACGGAGATGTTAGTGGGGAGAGCGTGCAGGTGTTCACTGAGTTTCCCCCACGCGTTAGTAAGTTCGGTCGCGCGTACATACCGTCGTATGTTTATAACAGTCCGTTCGTGATTCCTCCAACGAGGAGAGGACAGAACGTGCGGCCTTTACCTCGACCCCAAATCATGGAGCATGCGATTGACATGAGTACGAATGTGGATGTAAATCCACTGCGGGGACTGGAGGACGCTAGTATGTTTGTTGAGTTTGATCGATGGTTCGCTGGTGATATCACAATGGATTGGAGAGTACAGCACCCGCGGTCATTCTTTGAAATCATTTTGGGTACAGCCTCGATGGGATGGCTAGGCGATGAGGTATTTATTCTATCGAAGATTTTAGATTGTTGTCGACTTGTGTATAAAATTTTTCTTTTACATCGTAATGTTTGTGTTTCTCTACAGCATATTCACTAGTATTTCCGCTTGATTAGCGCGAAGCAACGACAGTTTCCAAATGCCTTAGTTCAACGTGTCACACATACTGATACATTTTTTTGGGTAACGTTTCGACAAAACTTATAAATGCTATTTATTTTTATTTATTTATTACATTTAAATTTTGTTAATTTATGCATTTCTTGGTTCTCTATGTACTAGGTATTCTTGAGGCAGCTATGGAACAACGGGAATTGTGCGGTCGATTCATTAGATTTCGACGACCGCCTGAATAGTTATTTGTGTGGGCGACAGCACACACTATCCAAATCAATGACGGATGTTGATATGGTACGTATTTTATTATATTTCAATATTCGAGTTGACGCTTTTACTTAGTTTCTGTTTCAATTTCCGTATATAACGAACATGTTTTTCAAATGTTATATGCAGTTACTCATCCCAGTTAACTTGGACAACGAGCATTGGGACCTAGCACGAGTAGACTTCTGAAAAATAGAGTATGGATTTACGACTCATTGCTCACATTTCGCGACGACAAAAGGTACAGGTTGACATTCAAGCCACTTGAAGTTATATTCCTGCAATGGTTGGAATATGTTGGCTTTTACAACATTCGACCTGAGTTGCGGAGTGCAGACCCCTGGAAAGTGATAGCAGTTAAGAGCGCGCCTCAACAAGAGCCCGGAACTGGCGATTGCGGGTGTGTTTGTATTGATGGTTACGATGTATTTAATATTCGGGCTTAAATTAGAGTTTGACGCTACGCATGTCCAGTACTTTAGAAAGAAGATTGCGGCTGACATATTTAATGATGATATTGTATTATAAACGATTGTAGTAATTGATTCTGTTCAAACTTGAATTTTTTACTTTAATTTGCGCACTTAAGTTTATATCATTTTAATGCTCACATTTTAATAATTAAAATAAAATAAAGTTATATGACATATAAGTGTACAATACACAAAAATAAATAACAGTTTTTTACCAATGAAACACTAAAAATAATAAAAGTTTTTAACAGACGAATAACAGAAAATACATCTAGCTTGAAGTTGACGCAATGGGGATTCTTACATCGCTTACGATTATGGGCCTAGTTCATGACATCGCCCGCATCGTACAGTCCGCCGGTCAACGTCCTCGCCAGCCGAGGGTATTCTGAGCTCTTTATGATGCCCAGGTTGTGGTGCCTCAACTGGTGGGTATACTTGCATCTCCTGGAATTTCATCTGGAACTTCCCAATCAGCCATATCACCAACTGGCTCCATTGGTTGTGCATAAGCCATCACCAACGATTCTGTAGTGTAAAAGTCCGAGCAAAGGCTAATAAAATCCACCCGGTGTGTTAGACACGCCGCAATTGCATGAGCACATACAAGCTGGTCAAGCTGAAACACTCTGCAGGTGCAAGTTCTCTTTTACAAGTCAACCAAACTTCCTTAAGCCCACTGCCTACAACTTGAAATCGATGCGGTGACACCGGGTTGAACTCTCATTCTTTCAGCTATAGTTCTTCTCTCAGTAACTATTTCATCCGCCCATGTCGTTAGCCGAGTAGTCATTGATTCAGCCATAATTTTCCTATCATAAAACCATTGTTGTAATGTTTTCCTAAAGTGATCAACAAGATGAGTTACAGGAAATTTTCGAGGTTCCCTCATAAAAGAATTAACACTCTCCGTGATGTTTGTGGTAAGTATACTGTACCTCCTACTTTCAAACTGAGGACCTTGCCCAATTACACGTACCGACATTATTTTCTAGGTAATCAGCCGCACCAGAGTGGATCATCCACAGCCCTTCAAGTTGTCTCTTAAATTCCTCGTGGCCATATGCTTTTGCTGCATTAATAAAGGTAGGTTCAAATTGATCCCAAAGAGCTTTGGACATTCTAAAACTGTGACTTAATGTTACCTTTCACGTGGTAAAAACAAACACCATGAGGCTGCATTGTGAAAGACTTTAAGAACGGCTCTCCTTATGGCAGTGCATCGATCAGAGATGATTACCAACTCAGGTCTATCGCCAATCACTCCGTGTAACTTCATCATAAACCATTCCCAAGCATCATTGTTTTCAGAATCCATGATCCCAATGGCTAACGGATACAATTGATTGTTACCATCAAGACATGTTGCCACGAACATGCTTCCACGATACAGTCCCTTTAGATGAGTACCATCTACAGCAATAACAGGCCGAATGAACTGCATAAAACCCTTGATGGAAGATCCGAGTGCCACAAAATAGTACAAGAAATTACCATCTCTATCCTGCTTGAAGTGAGTGACTGTACCCTCATTCGCTGTAGTTAGTACGTGAGAGTATTTCGGGAGTAAGTTATATGACTCTGCAGGGTTGCCTCGAACTATTTCAAGACCAACTTCTCTCGCCCGATATGCCTGCTGATATGTTAACTGAACACCGTATTGCTATTGCATATCTGCTCTTATGTCATTCGGAGTATAAATCCTCTTGTCTAGAATATATTTATCTGCGATAATATGACCGACAACCCGGCTCCTTACTTGATGACGTCCATCAACCAATACCTCATTATGACAAGTGTGTACATTGTCAATTCTCTTCACCACCCAAGGATCATTTTGCTCGTTCGAACATCTAGTTGCTCGAATACGCCATTTACATGATTCTGAAGAACAGTGAGCCTCAAAACGTGTCGTAGTAGACCGTGCAATCTTGAACTCATACTTATCTCTAAAGGCCACCTTGCGTAGTTGTAATATAAATTCACTCTTCTCAGCAAATAACATACCCACACTGATATCATCTGAGTCACAACTGCTAACAAAGCTTGGAGCAACCGTGTCCGAAGGCAAAGTTAGAGCAAGACTTGTAAGAGGATCAATTCTCCTTCTAGACCGAACCATAGAAGGAATAGGTCTATTGCCTCTGTTATTCACAGGAGCATTATCTTCATACTCATCCTCATGCTGATCTGACGGAACATTCGAAGGGCCGGCTCTTCCATCATCACCATCATTATTGAAATGAGTACCCCTTGTATTATTAGAAGGTTCTGCACAAACATTATCCCCCGCTGTCTCATCATGAAAATCATCATTGTCCCGAAAATCATTGTTGTAATACGGAGATTACCGTTGCTCCAACGACGTCATTATTGGAAATACCGTTGCTCCAACATCCTGTAACGTAACGTCGTGATCCTCAATGTTGTCATAATTGTCGTGGATTGGAGAGTAATATTGCTGCAGCGATACTGTCCTTGGCAACACCTCTTCATCATTATCGGGGCCAGACATATTTGCTCTAAACGAAGTTTCTGTATCGACATGCGGCTCAATACCTTCACTCGAAACTCGAGGTGATGTGGTCACGAATATAGGAATGCATCCAAAATTGGCTACGTCGGATGCCATATGCAACATAACCCTCACCATTTCATCATCAAATATATCCATAAGTAGTGCACATATACGATATAATGTGTTACTAGACCTCAAAGTTGTCTTCATTGTAATACTATATTCATTAGGGTTTATTTGTAACACCTCGTATACTCTTGCCAATAACTGATCAAACAGACAATTTTTCCTAACCAAAAAAGCTCGATTTTTACCATTCACATACTCCATACGGCCATCATCTAATATCTCCCACCAACCATCGTAACACAATTCAAGTACAACTGCATCCATTAAACCTGAAATTATAAAAAAAATTATTTAAATCCGGATCAAATTAATACAAATTTAATAAATATTGTGCGACAGGCAGCCCGTCGCACCAAGAGTTGGTGCGACAGGCAGCCCGTCGCACCAAGAGTTGGTGCGACGGGCTGCCTGTCGCATCAACTCTTGTTGCTACACCCAGCCCATCCCTGAATTTAGATTCACCAACAAAAGCTGAAAAAATAACTCATACCAGTAAGTGATGTTGATTAATGTTGGATCTGGATAGATTATAACTGACTTTTACTATTATTTGTTGCCGTCGTTGGTGATTCACGAGTACAAAACTAAGCTGCTGCGTTTTGTTTGTTTCACGATTCGGAGAAAAGTTGGTTTTGTTATGTGAAAAAGGGTAATTTCGGAAGAAAGATTTGAATTTGGCTAATGTTGATAAAAAAAGTTGCTATGGTTAATTAAGAAAATGATAAAATAATTATGGCTATTTTTGTAAATTTCCTGAAAAACAGTGAAGAAAAAGTGGATGCAAGAGAAATTATGACATCAAAAGTTGTGGTTGATGACATCAAAACGCGTACAATGCGTTCTCGAATTTATAACGGTTAAATTCGAACACTGCATCTCCAATTATGCAACGGTTCGTTTACAAAGTGAATGTGAATTATTTGAGGAAGACACGTGTCCTTTTCTCACGGTTTCAGTGCAATTCAACTCAGTTGAGAAAATAACCATCATCCTTATTTTTATTTCAGTGATGCCATCCAAATTCCAACATGTTGATTATTACAATCGTATTCGTATTTCAAATTCAAAATACATCCACAAACTCTGGCTGCTGCCTCTTCTATCAATTCTTTTGAATCATCTATCTGTATAAATTTGAGTTAATCCTCTGTTCCTCTATATTTATAGGGAAATTTATAAACTAGCCTAAAAGTTTTGGGTATTTTCACAAATAGCCATCCTAGGTTTTTTTTTTTTATCATATCTAGCCATTTATGTAACTTATAGACCTAAATACCCTCAAACCTATTAACAAAATGCCTAACAATCTCATTAAAACCAATCTCACCAAAAATCACCACCCTCTTCTCATCCAAACTAACCATTCTCTACACACTAAATCATTAATTTGAAAGCAAGAAATTAATGTTAGTATTTATTTTACACAATATGTATTTTTATCTTTGGATTATTTGAAATTTATGCATGTATTTTGAGTAAAAATGAGTTGGGGGATGAACCCGAAAAACATACGATAGGCACTTGTCACACATTGAGGTTGTATGACAGGCACTTGTCACACACAAGTTGTCGCACAAAAAGTCTGTCCCACGCCCATCCCACGTGCAACAGGTGCCTGACCCATGCCTGTCCCATGTGCTTTACTTTTTTTTAAAGTAGTGATAATTTTGTTTATCTTTCCTTAATTATTCAAGCTTGATGGAGTCAGTTGTTCTTCAAATGTGTTTTGATGGATCATAGGAGGAATTGATAGATGGTCGTTTTGAGTATAAAAACGAAAGAAATAGAGCTTTTTTGGTTCTAAAAAACTGTATGTTTGCTGTATTTCTTGCAAGAGTAAATGAAGTTTTGCAAATAAATTTGAATGATTATAGCATCACATTAAAGACAACTTTACAGTAGAGATGTTCTATCCAACCTGTATGTACACTATCTATGGATGTACAAGATGATGAAATGGTAAGAGTTATGTTACATATGAGCTCTAATTCAATGAACGAGGGGTGCATCCCTATTTTTGTTACCAAATCCCCAAAGATAACAAACCAAGAGCCTGTTGAAGAAGAGAATAACGGTACACTGGCGGTTGATGAAAAAGAGGTGTTCCCACTGACATCATCACAACAAGGTTACTCTTCTTTTTAATATAATAATAATCCCATTAATGATACAAATAATATATTAATAGACAATATTAATGCTAAATCATACCATAGCCCGATTGATGATGAGGACAATGATATTTTCAATGCTTGTTTTGATAATGGTAATGATGATCATTTAAATAATACTTATGATGGTGAGGACAATGTGCTTGATGAGGGTCTATTCGACAATAGGGAAGGGTTACCTGACTTTTAGAGTGAGCAACAACTACCCTGAAGTCGTCCTGTCATTCCAAGGCCCTGTTCAAAGGGTGTAACAGTTGACCCCCTTATAAGTATTGCACCAGTTTTGCCTTCAGACTTGGTTGCTCCAGATTTTGTTCGAAACATTGGGTCCAATGATATTTGGGTGGGCAAATTGTTTGATTCCAAATATGATTTAATATTGGAATTGCGCAAAGTTTCCTTGAGGGATAAGTTCAATTTCAAGGTTGCAAGATTCACATCAACACGTTTCGAGGCGCACTATACTTTAATGTCATGTAAATGGCGACTTCGAGCAAAGAGAGCATCAAATCAAGAGAATGTACGTTGGGTAGTGATGAGATGTGACAACACACACACACACTTGTCGTAATAAGCCTAGGGGCCATCATCAGGCAAGAAGTCGGGCTATCGGTCATATCATCGTAGACAAATTTATTCAAGCGAAGCAGATATACACTCCAAATGATATTATAGCAGACATACAACAAGAGTACATTATTCGCTTATCATATTAGCAAGCATATCGGGCTAGAGAATTTGCTCTTGAGGTGATATGAGGAAGTCCATCAGAATTGTATAATTTACTCCCCAAGCACTCTCATGTATTGGAGAAGGAAAATGAGGGTACAGTAATTGGACTAAAGTTTGATGGAAATAATAATTTTTTGTATTATTTTGTGGCTATTAGATCTTGTATCAATGGTTTTCTACAGTGTATCAGGCTAATGATTGTAGTTGATGGTACTCATCTTAAAGGATTATTTCGCGGAACAATGTTTGCGGCAACATGTTTGGATAGAAACAATCAATTGTATCAGCTAGCTATTGGGATTGAGGATTCCGAAAATAATGACTCATGAGAATGGTGTATGAAGAATTTGCATGGAGTAATTGGTGACGTGCCAGATTTAGTAATTATCTCCGATTGATGCACTTCTATTCAGAGAGCTGTTATGAAGATATTTCGTATTGCCATCCATGACATTTGTTTTTACCATGTCAAATGTAACATGAAGTCGAAATTCAGGATGTCAAAAGTTCTTTAGGATAAGTTTGAGCCAACATTTATAAACGCAACAAAAGAGTATGGATGAGGGAACCGCAGAAATTTTATCAGGGAATTTATAGGAATGGTTTATAACTAGGCACGATCTCAATTCGATGGTAGGAGGTACAAAATTCTAACCACCAACATTGCAGAGAACGTGAATTCTTTTATGAGGGAATCGCAGAAATTTCCCATAACTCATTTGGTTGACCACTTCAGAAAAATATTGCAACAATGGTTTTACGATAAAAAAAAGGTGGTAGAATCTATGAGCACTCCTTTAACAACGTGGGCAGATAGAATAGTATATGACATAAAATATCAAGTTGAAAGAATGAATGTTCGTCCAGTGTTTGAGCATAAATTCTGGGTTTGGGGTGGCGGTGTGAATGAGGGGTTAGTTGACATACAGTGTAGGACTTGTAGTTGTAGAATATTCCAACTTGATCAACTTGTTTGTGCTCATGTAATAGCTGCTTGTCTACATGCTTGAGTGGATTACATAGATCTTTGTTCTCACTTTTGTTAACATGAATATGTTAATAATATTGATTTTGATAATAATAAACTTTAAATGGTTTTTGATTAAAATGTTGGAGCTATTCTTTAATAAACGAAAGCCTTATAATAATTTCAATTATATTCATAAAAGTTGGATAACTATTAAAATTCAAAGTGGAAAATGATTCTCTGTAAAATCTAGCTTAAAATGTGATTATTGAAATAAACGGTAAATCGTTTTCTTTTAAACGATAAACCGTTTTCTTTTGAACGGTAAACCGTTTTCTTTTAAATGGTTAATCGGTTAAAACCAGAGAGCAACAAATTGCCTAAGCTCTAATCGATTAAGAAAACGGAAAACACAAAAGGCTCGGAAGGCTACTGGAATTTAACGGCGAACCGTTTATTTAAACAGTTAATCGATAAATTCCAGAATGAAAGATTGTACGTGTAAACAAACGGCAAAAGCTTAAATGAAACAGATAAGGCTAACTTGTTTTGCAAGTTATTGGAAACAAACGTTGAACCGTTAATTACAAATGGCGAACTAGGCTGACCAATAAATTCCAGAAAGGCTATTTCGTATAAATCTTTAACTGTTTAGTATGAACTAACAACTGAAGTTTATCTTGCAGGTCTCTGGAATTTAACGACTAACGAGTAAACCTAAACAGCAAACCGTTTATTTGAAATTTAGCCCAACAGTAACTTTTGACCAACCTAAACGGTTAATCGTTAATGGCTAACGGCAAACCGTTTTCGGGCAGACAGTTTATAACGACTAATTTTTCAGATCCAACTATAAATAAACTCATACAAATTCAAACAAGGTTGATTACAACACGACCATTAAGCTTATATTCGAGAATAAAATCTTCATAGAGCTTTAAAACACATTCTTGCTTCATCTATTCACACATTGGGCATTGATTTGTAATCTTAAATATTGTGTAAGAGAAAAACAATTTTTAATCTTGGGTTAAGAGATTGAGGATAATATCTTGTTATAAAGGTTCATTGACACTTTGGAAGTCAAGTGTAAGCATTTGAAGCCTTGGAGGCCTGCTTAGTGAAATCCTCAAATTCGGAAAGCTTGAAGATATGGACGTAGGCGATGTTGGCCGAAACCACATAAAAATATTTGTGTTTGAATCTCTCTTCCCTTATATTTTTATATTGCAATTGATTTAATTGTTATTCCATTAAATTCATTTTAGATTTGCATGATAATTTGTTTTAGAATCAAATAATTTTTAGAATCTCAATTCACCCCCCTCTTGGGTTACATACTTGAATTTCAACTTTTACTCCAAAGAATCATTATTGAAGGCATATTGTTACGGTCCGCCCAATTCGCTAGCCCAATTGCCCACAATTTCGGGCTAAGAGAGCCAACACAAGGCCAAGAGTGCTAGCTTGGCCCAATTCCGGAAAATTCTAGGCAACTCTAGCACATGTGAGCTTGTAAATACTCTAGAGTTTTCCATACATTTCTAGCACATGTAAATAGCTAGGCAATTGTAGAATTCTCTAGAATCTCTAGAGCTTGGCAAGCCTCCCCTATAAATATGGGAGGGCTCTAGGCATTTGTATCCAACAAACTCACAACAAGCATTGTAATTCTCTCTTTGTGCAATACAAGTCTCTCATTTGGCTCAATTGCTTTCTTCTCTAGTTCGAGAAGCTCTAGGCTTACTTAGCAACATTCGGCAAGTTGTCTAAGTGCCGCACGGGTTAGCTGCGCAAAATACTCATCCCGTGACAATATGCAGTACTAATCAATTCAGTCGGTGACATTGGTTCTTGGGAAGTTCCACCTCACATCCAACAATTGAAGGTCAACCCACCAATTGAAAAACCACCTCCTGGTCGTCGTCCGGAGTTAAGAATACCATCAGTTGGAGAGGATGCATCACGGAGAACTGTGATGTGTTCTCGGTGCAAGGAACATTGTCATAATCGAAAAAAATGTAAGAATCATATTGCGTCGCATTCAAATTAGTGGCCAATTAATGTCTTCAACTTTTATATTTATGTATTTTATTATTGAAATTAACGACAAACTAATTTTTGAACTCTTATAGTTATATATTCAACAATTCAAATAAGTTGTCATGACAAGTGTTTGAGAATTGTGAAACCCAGCATAAGAGGAGTTAATTGTTAACTTTTATATGTTCACAATATTGATTTTGATGATAACAAACTTTAAATGCTTTTGATTAAAATGGATATCTGTCAAACTTCAATTGGAAAATGACTTCCTGTAATTTCTGGCTAAAACTGTGATTTTAAAAATAAATAGTTCACCTTTTATTTTGAAACAGTTAACTGATTAAATCTAAAGAGTAAAAAATTGATTAAGCTCTAACCGGCTAAGAAAAATGGATAAGCTAACGTGTTTTGCAGGTAATTGGAAATAAACGGCGAACTGTTACTAACAAATGGCTAATCGATAAATTCCAGAATGTTGTTTCGTGCTAATTGTTGTGCAAATTTTATTGAACTCGCAAGCGCATGAATCTATTGTAGTATAGATTAATGGTGACGAATGTCGATCCCACGAGGAGGTGGATTTTAATTAAATATAGAATTAATTTTGTAAATGGGTGATTGGATTTGTAGTGGAAATGATTTGGAATATGCTAAAACTTAAATTAAAATGGCGAGAATAAATTCTAAAATTAGAATTAAAATGGCAAGAAGAAATTAAATTGTAAATCTATTAAATTGACGTACTTGGGTATCTGGATCCGTATCAACATGCATCATAGGCTAAATATTCCTTATTAATACCAATTAAATCATGAGGGGGGAATCCACACCTCATGAACCACGCTCTAATAAATATGGTGCTAAGGGCTTATCGTGCCAAATAATAATTATCTTATATTAGGGAGCCGGTGAAACTAGAGCGGTACTAGACATGATTATTATTATCTGTCAACGAGAAGTCAAAACATCCACAAAAACTAGAGGGGAAGAGAAAATAAATTTACCAAATCAAGCTCATGACACATGTTGAGACTTCACCTTCAACCCAACCTTGAAAAAAAATTAGCCACTCATAGTTGAATTAGGGGCAAAATGAAAATTTATTAAAATACGTAGAAAATACAAGATAGAGAGAAAATTACAAAAAATGGATCCCAAAAATAGATTCAAAGGTGCCAAATTAGGGGGGAGGCCCCATTTTTATAGATACACCGAGTAAATCATGGCCATCAGATTAAAAACAGTTTGGACGCTCAAGATTTCGCCACGTCATCAGTCAACAGTAACGCGGTTTGCACACGGTTTGAACAGTAACGCAGTTTGCACAGTAAATAATCCCATGTGTTGCATATACCGTACACGCGTTTTTTGGTCTACTAATATGCTGCCACGTCACCATCAACAGTAACATTAGAATTTTAGTCCAACAAGATCATGACACCTGATCAGTCAATGCCACGTCATCGATCCGTCTATATAAACAGTGCCGTGAACAGATACATAGACAGTACCCGTACATGTGAATAGTACCGTATATGTGAACAATGTCATTTTTCCTTTTATGCTCCTCTTTAGGTTTTCAGCCGTCCCGAGTTCAATAATGATGTCCGTTTTGCCATTTGATCTCTCATTGATTGTGAAATAACTATAATGCCCTTAAAATACATAAAATATTTAATTTAAATAAAATATACATAATTAAATTACAAAAAAGTAAAACACATAAAAGTAAGGATTGTTAGTAAGACTTAAAATGTAAAATAATGATTTTCTCCGTTATAAATATGTATTTTTTAACACTCAACACTAATCTTTAACCATTTAGTACGGATAGCTAAATCTTGCAGGTCTCTGGAATTTAATGGTGAAAGGGTAAGCCTAAACGGCAAATCGTTTATTTGAAATTTGGCCCAACAGTAACTTTGATCAAAATAAGCGATTAACCGTTAACGGTCAATGGCAATCCGTTTATGAGTAGAAAAGTTAGCAACTATAAATAAGCTCATTCAAATTTAAATAAAGATCGATCACAACATTATCATTGAGCTTATATTCGTGAATACAGTCTTCAAAGACCTTTAAACACATTCATTCTTCATATATTCACACATTGGGCATAACTAGAATTTCATTAATTCATATAGCAACTGTTTAAATATGTCATTTACAGTCTAATGTCCCCATTAAATATGCAAAGGGCAATCTTCCTCTTAAAATATTGGCCATGAGTACTGTTAAAATCAAATCGTAACTTGAACATTAAATACATCGTAAACATTAACATAAACACCCCACAGTCACCAATTTCGGGCTCTTGTTGTGGCACATCCTTAACTACTATAAGTTTCCAAGGCTCTACACTCTGCAAGTTCAGTCAGATGTTGTAAAATCCAGCATTTTGTAGCCATCAAGGAAAGATAACTCAAAGTGGCTTGAATAACTGAATATAAGTTTTGTCGTCGCGAAATTCCCTCATTGAGTCATAGATAGCGACCTGTTTATGACGAAAGTGTACTCGGGCTACAACCTAATGATTGTTTTCTAAGTTAATTGGAATGAAAACCTGAATATGGTAAAAAGTGAAATTATCCAACATTATTATATCTAAAATCTTTAAATATAAAAATCACTACATTGAATAGTATAGTAATACACACCATATCAATGTCCGCGAACGATTTTGATTTCGTATCTTCTCGGCCATCAATGTAGCTGTTAAGCTTGGTATAATCCAATGAATTCAAATCATACTCACCGTTATTCCATTAAGCCTTAAAGAAAACATAGTCAATTCAGTAGTCAACCTACTTCATATTCATTGTGAACAGGCGATTGATCGTCCACTTCATGTTCATCATCAACTTCTGGCTTCTTTTGGTCCGTTTCGATGGGCGACACTTTTATATTTGGGTGATGCTGTAATGGAAACAATTAAATAACTCGTAGTAGTTCTAGATTCAATAATAATATTATAACTTCATTGAATAATGCACTCACATTATGGACTGAATGTAGGATTGATGGCCTAAAATTCTTCACACTAATCCAATATGGCTTGTCTTTTTCACATGTGCTAGGTTCGAGTGTTTGTTTAACAATCCCCTATGCATAAAGTAACCCAAAATTATTGTTAGTCAAATCATTCTTTATTTACTAAATACTTACAACTAAAAATTAAATTATATGTAATACTTACAAGACGGTTGTTGTCATTGAAAAACTTAAAGTGTTCAATATAATATATTTTAGGAAGATAAAATGCCTTTCCACTTCAATATGCGAGGAGTTTTCTTATTTATTGGGATAGCCCATTTTTCCCTTAAAAAACATCACTTACTTCAAATAGCCAAGCTTGTAGCAAACAAAGATACAAAGTCAAGGAAAATGAAAAAGATGTTAATCATTGTTATGTATAAGACAAATTAACCATAGTGTTAAGTATAAGACAAAGTACCTGAACCCCAAGACAGAAGCCATAAATGATGTACTTCACCTCTTTGAGAGTGTTCTCTTGGAAAGCCTCTAATTTTTACTTTAGTACAGTGTTCGAGCTGTCATATATGATGTTCCAATATTCACGACCCCATGGAAGACTTCTAAAGTATTGAAGATCATCAACATTGTCTAACAATGATGGATTCGTTTACATCATCTTTTCTTCCATTGAGAACTCCATCCGCAAAGTAATAAAACGCAATCTTTAGCACATCAGTGTTGTCCATATCACTAAAGTTCAAATCCTCAAAGTTTGCATTTAATTCTTTAAGATTTGCCCTTATATCACCATCAACGTACAAATCGCGCAATCAGTGGTGTGTCTTAAGCTTTGCTTTTCTTTGTATATCGTACGTCCCATAGCAAAGTCCTATAATTAAGCACCACTCACTGATCGATAATCGCGCCAATTGGCCACCAAATTGAAACCACAACTGATTATCATCACCTCCATCATGTGCTACTTGCCTCAGCAGCGCGTTGTGCACGATACTGCTACTAAACACATACGTATCCATCTTTACGAAATGTCCAAATACATCTTCCTTGAATAATTTTAATTGTCGCTTTATTAACTTCGTTTTGATCGCTTCCATTACATTTCCAAACTTTGAACGATTCGTAATACGACTAGGGAAATGCTCAGATGCATAAATTTTCATTGTACCTGGTTCCCTCTTTAGACCGGGCGGATTACGCTTTGCCAATGGCTTCTTGGCCATTTTATCTGTACAAAAATTCTAATTTTATTTGTTATAACATTCAGTAGTCACAAGGAAAACAAATAGTAGATGATAGAGAGGTTGCTAGAATTTTGGGCAATGGGCGCCTGTCACACAAAACTCCAACAACGTTGCCTCTGGAGTTTCGGGCGACAGGCGCCCGTCCCACGAAACTCCAGCAACGTTGCTTCTGGATTTTCAGGCGACAGGTGCCCGTCGCACAAAACTCTAGCAATGTTGCTTCTGGAGTTTCAGGCGACAAGTGCCTGTCGCTCGAAACTCTAGAAGCAACGTTGTAGGAATTTTGGCTCGTCGCCCGCGCGACCAGCACTCGTCGGTCAAAATTTTATCAAAACGTTGCTTCACACTTGTTGCCCAAAGTTCGAACAACAAATCACGTAATCTTGGTTGGGCAACATGCACCTATCACCCGAGCAACGAGCTTCAATTAGCAACCTGAGTGTTTTCGGTAATGCACTAAGTGTTTTTGGAAACAACTGAAACGGAACAATTCCCCCTAGCCAACATCAACCCATAATACTGTAATTTATTAAAAAATAAATAAATAAAGTCTAAGAGGCATTTTATCAAACACCAAACGTGTCATTGGTAATAGAAAACTTAACACAAAACAATATTCCCCAAATGCTCATCTATCATGAAATATATGTAAATATACACCCAACTACATCCAATTGATGATTTAATGTTATGGAAAAGAAAAAAATACCTTGCTTTGATGTCAAAATCTTGAGATGCAACTATCAAATGCCCGGCTTGTCGGAATAACGTTTAATGTTATGGAAAATCACCATCCAATCACCGGAAATATAGCCGCGTCTCATCGAAATTGATGCTGCCGTCAAAAGCCCATTGAGTCACTGTTGATCTTGTCGGAAAATTGCCGACGGTGGAGGATGATCAAGCCACCGTCGGTTTTGAGAGAGAAAAGAAGAGAGAGTTGCTACTTTGGAAGGTAAGGGTTGTTTGGTCCAAAAAAAAAATTAATTGGCTACCAATGATACAAAAACCTAAAGTGGCTATTTTTGAAAATGCCAAAAATGTTTGGGTTATTTTTGTAAATTTGCCCTGTTTTTCTCCGCATGGGACTCCTTTGAAATACGTGAACATAGAAAGGTCTAAAGATTTTTGCTTGGGGGGGAAAAAATTGAAAACAAATCCTCTCTTTAAACACCACCGGGAAGAATGGAAAGTGCAACCAAACTTCTCTTAGCTATTTACAGCTCTTTCACCTGCATTAATCAAAGGGTTGCACTCAGCTCTTGCAAGTATAAATACCAGCAGGCAGGTCTTTTAATACCTATTTGCACACATCACACAAGATGGAGAACATGGAAAGGAAGCTTTATGAAGCAGCAATGGCAGGGAGTGTGAATACCTTGTTGGAATTGCGTTAACAAGACCCATTAATTCTTGAGAGACCCACAGTGAATTGTCTCTCTGAGACTCCGCTGCATGTAGCAGCATTGCTTGGGCACGAGGATTTTACGAAGGAGATTTTACGCCAAAAGCCTCGGATTGCTGAAGAGTTAGACTCGCGGAAATCATCAGCTCTTCACATAGCATCACAGAAAGATTATGTCGGCATAGTAAAGGCACTGTTACAAGTCATCCCAGACAAGTGTTCCGATACAGATGTTGATGGAAGAAACCCTCTTCATCTGGCAGCCATGAGAGGCCATATTGATGTCTTGGAAGAGCTGGTCAGAGCAAAACCGGATGCTGCTTCTGCCCGTCTGATCTGGGGTGAGACCATCTTACATTTGTGTGTGAAACACAATCAGTTGGAAGCACTGAAGTTTTTATCGGAAAATATGGGAGACTCTGAACTTTTGAATGCCAAGGATGATTATGGCATGACCATCTTGCACCTTGCAGTGCTGATAAACAAATTGAGGTACGAATAACTCATATTACATATAAAAGTAGGGTTCTTGATACACACACAAAAAAGTTTCTCAAGGAATTGATTAATATTAACATCTATACAGGCCATCAAGTTTTTGACAACCAGTACTGCAATCGAAGTGAATGCTGTCAATGCTAATGGCTTCACGGCATGGGATATCCTAGCACAAAGCAAAAGGGACATAAAATATTGGGAGATTGGGGAATTACTTCGACGGGCTGGAGGAATTAGTGCAAAGGATCTGCTGCTGCCAGCGAATGAACTTGCCGTCACACAGACCAACAGCGTAACATCCCATGAACATAATCAAAAGCATGAAGGTAAAAAAGATTTAAAAGGAACTCCTAGGAATTTAGACGATTGGTTGGAAAAAAAGCGTAATGCAGCAATGGTTGTAGCATCAGTGATTTCTACAATGGGTTTTCAAGCAGCGGTGGACCCTCCTCAGAGTCCTGAGCTAGCCGCTTCTTCTTTTGTAGTTTGGAACACTATAGGTTTCCTTGCTTCTCTTAGTCTTATACTTTTGCTTAAAATTGATTTACCAATTAACAGGATACTATTTGCGTGGATTTTATCGTGGATCATGTCTTCGGCAATTGTTGCAATGGCAATTACTTATATCGTCTCTATAGCGCTTATTGGAGACCCTAATTCATCGTATTCAAATAATACAACCAGCGCAGTTCTTGTGTGGATGGCAGCTGATGGGATTGTAAGTGCCCTGGTACGCATCAGTCGCCTTATGGTGATGATGATAAAGCGTATGAGGAAATCAACTAGAAGACTAAGTCACATTCAGGCTCAAGATGGTCGTGACTATGAACCACCGATTTCTTCTGTTCTGTAAAACTCTATAGGTGAACATATGATGAAAGGGGATATCAGTACTACCAAGTGTCTGCATGTTATTTAAGCTTGTGAACAAATTGAATATGGTGGACTGTTTTGACCTTGTATTCCACAAATAATAATATTGTATAAAATAGCACTCATTCTAGGGTCCACCTATGTTGCAACTGTTGTATGATACAACAGTTGCTTCTAACCGTTAGATCTAAAATTGTACAATTATACTTATTAGATCTAACAGCTAAAAATAACTGTTGTATCATACAACAGTTGCAACATAATTGTGTCCCTCATTCTATTATCTAAAGTAGCAATTTATCTAAATTTAACCGAAACAATTTGTCTAAATTTAACTGAAGCATTAATAGATTTCGATATACAAAAAAATCGAAACAACTGCCATGTTCATCTTCATTTTTTATCAACTATTAAAAGAAAGAGAAAATACAAAGAAAGAGCTGACAAGCAAATTACAAAATAATAATATTAGGATAAGTTGATGTAGTTAATAATTAACCTGATGTCACAATTACACAAGCTGCCACGTCAATTATTCAATTAACATTTTTTAAAATTGATAAAACTATTTAACAATTAATTTTAATATCCAGAAAAAAAATTTTAAAAAAAACACACAACTAGATAAAAATTTGAAAAGGGACGGGGCGACCCGTGTGGTTTGACCAAATGGTCCTCTTGTTTTTTTATAAATGATAATACATACCACATTTTTCGGATATACATATCACTTCTAAAATACATAGAACTCAGGATACACACCACTTCTAAAAATACATAGAACGCATTTGAATTCAGAATTAGTCATGCGGACCAACAAAGGTTGTCCAAAGGAAAAGTTTATATGACTATTTGTAAAAAATAAGAGAGTGCCCATAACTATTTCATAATTTAGTAGACGTCGCCATCCTTTTCCACGTCAGAAAGGTACATTAATCATTGCTGTTTCTTTTATTATTCTATCATTTGGTCCTAAATAAAAGGAAAATTGTTAACGTCACGAAGAGGGAGAATACGGACGCTTCGTGCGTGTTCTCTTGGTCCCACCTCCTCTTTACTTGAAGCATTTCTTCTTTTATTTTTTATATTATTTTATCTCTCGTCTGTTTTTTTCTTCTTTTATCTTCTTCTTCTTATCTTTTTTTCTCTCTCTTCTGCAATTTCTTCTTTACTTCTCTCCATCGTCAATTTCATCTTCTTCATCAACAACATCATCATCACAATTATCTTCTTCTTCCTCCTGTCAATTTTGTTTCTTCTTCTTCATCAACATTAAATTTTGGTTTCATCTTCTATCTTGTATAATTAAAAGCCAAGCACCCCTTTGAGTTGGAATCAAAAAATTGAAATCAATACAAGTGTTGTTCTTCATTTTTTTGGGGTTTTCAGAACCAAAAAAATATGGGAAACACACTTGGAATAATGGAGAGATCCGAACGAAGTGACAAACCGAACTGATGGTGTATGTCGTGACAAGTTGAAGAGAAAGAGGTGGATGTCGGTAACGATGCCGTTGACGAGAGAGAGTGCTGATGATGCCAATGAAATTGAGGGGAGGGAGAAGATACAGGAGTTTCTGGGGCCAGAGAGATGAGTTGACTGCAGCAAAAAACTGACAGCAGCAAACGTTATGTTAAAAAAAAAGCGAAAATAACGTGGTGGGTGGGGCTGGGAGAACACCCGCAAAACGGTAATTAAGGTGGGGCCAAGAGAACCCACCATAATACAAACTGCCGTCTCTCTCAACGTTCTCTCTCAACGTTCTCTCAACCTTCCCGACGTTTAGCACTAATAAAAAAAATCTGAAGTTCATCATGAATCATGCATGATCTGTCACTTTCATCATATTTTATAAACTTACAGATATTGATACTCTTGCTTAATGGAAGCATAACAATTTGTCAAATCATATTCAATCCTAACTAACCGAGCGTCGAAATATATACATGGACAAGAAGAAGGGGGAAAAAAATTCAGTTTAAAATATTAAAACACGCATAAATTTCATTAGCTGAGTTACTAACGGCCATTGATGGGCCCATCAACTTCAAATGGCTTGACTCTTGAAACTGAAAGAACTTCGTTGTTGGCTTGTTGCCATTGCCCAACGCTACGCATAGGTTGAGACAACAATTTTTTTTTTTTCCTTTCCAACTTACCAGAAATTTTTTTCATAAAAATGTAAAATTATGTAGGCTATGGGATGATACTGGAAATTCACATCGATTATGCCAATTCTGACGCAAGTGATGAATCAAGCTGGAAAAAAAATCTCAACAGCAATATTTTACAGATTCTCATATTTTTCATCTCACTAAACTCGCCCATGAAACAGGGATACAACAAATTACAGGATAAGTTAAAAAAAAAAAGTTGTCTTCATCCAAAGCCGTAACTCGTAGTGACAAATAAACAAACTCAAAGCCTCAGTCAGGTCTCCCAAATTCTCCTAAACATTCCTTCTGCAACACTCTTTCCTCACCGGAACTAAAGAGACAAATGATAAATGAAAAAACGGTGATGGATTTTTACAAGTGTTGATAAAACGTTCAAAATAAACTTACGGAGGAGACTTGTAACAGATGCTAAGAGTGCAAAGCCATGAATAAGTTCTGCTTACGAGCGTGCTCTGGGATGAGTCTGTTGATGGTTTCAGGTGGGATGCCCGAAAGCTCTGACATATAGTATAGGAGCAAAAATAAGGAGGTATAAGAAACCATGAAAATAAATAAATGAAAACGCTCAAGCTGAAGTGCTGATACATATAAACCTCTTCGAAAGATTTTTTGTCAGTGTCTTAGATAGCTGGTTCAAGATAAACAGTCACGTTGTTCAGTATATAAACAAAAGAAACTCCAGGCAGACAATAATTTCTAGGAATGCACCTTAGGTCTTCTTACAGCTACAATATTGAAGGAACTTTTGTACAATTTTTTTTTAATTTTTTTGCACGGTAATTATCATCCAACTACTGAAGTTTTTTTAAGGTTATTATCATCTGACTACTAAAGTTTTTTTCAAGACATCGATTGGTTTCTATTAAAGGTGCGAGTAATGTTTGGGTCCCGGCATTTAAATCCCATGTTGACTCCCAACTGATGCGGCAGGACCAAATCATGTTTGTTTTTAGTGCTTATCATGATGTGGAAGTTACGAATAAGCACTAACATTGGTTGAAACTCAAGTTTAAGACTCAAGTTCCCTATCATTATTGTTAAGGATTAAAAAACATAACAACCCACTACAATTTAGTTACCTTCGCTAATTTATTGTTCGAGATTTGCATTTTGTTAATAATGTCCAATTTTTGTGTAACAATTAGTAGAACACTTAGAATCATCGATAATGAATTCAAACTGATACGAGAATAAATCAAATGGACCAAGGAAAATAAGCAAAGAAGGCAAAAGCAAAAGAAGATAAGTCATACGCTAAATTGTATGTAACTTTCTATCCTAGTAATTAAATCATATATTATTCCCATTTCATTTGGTGATTATGTTACAATGCTTATATCTTGAATCATTGCCGATAAGTGCTGCTGCAAAACGACGTTATTTTTCTTTCTGTAACAGAATTAATGAAATACAAAGCTCAAAATCAACAAAGAGGCTATACTATCAGAAACAGAGTCAAAACTAACCTGGAGGTTTAAAATTAAACAGGGGTGGAAGGGGGCGACCATTAGGAAGGCGGGTGTTTGGGTCCCTTAATTCATCAAAGAAAGGGTGAACACAAGCTTCCAGCTGCAACAATACCATAAAAAAGGATGACTGTTACTCTGGTTCATAAAAAGTGAGGGTGCAACAAATATGAAAGACGAACTTACAGCAGTGCATCGTAAGTTGGGAGAGTACTGGAAAAATCTACAGACGAGGTCCACAGCTTCTGGGGGTAAACGCTTTTGGAAGACCTGGCAGACAAATAATATCAGAAGAAATCTCCTATGTACATACCAATATTAATCAATTAAGGCTTCTAACCAAAACAATGCTCAACCTAGGCAAGGAATTATTAAAATTGATTTCAAAAGTAGTTAATTGAATGAAAATGCAGAAAATAGAAAAATCATACCTTGTGCCACGGATGAGGCTTTATCTGTGGGAACTTAAATTCTGTATAGTTTGGATTCATGCACTTTATCTCCTCTCGGGTTGGTGTTCCCAAAACCTGAAATTGAAGAATCATAAGTTAATCTTCAGGATGTTGAGATGTATCTATTGAAGATTTAATTGCAGGTAATTGGTGACTTAAAAAGATTTTTTAGGAGTGAAGGTTGAATTTTAAGTTTCCAAAGTCAGGGATTGTTTTTATTCCCTCCCTTTTTTTGTTTATGTTTCCCCAACAACAGCAACGAAAGACATCAGTTAATTAGGGCAAGCTGATGCTTTTTTATTGAAATTCGTACTATTTCATGAACTGTTTTCCTGCCCCTAATGACGACAAATTAACTCCATGGAAGAGAGAATAAGATAAAGTGGAGTTCATATATAACGTTACCTTGATAATCTCAACTAGTTGGTCAACTCCACTTTCACCAGGAAACAAAGGCTGTCACGGCAGAAGAGCGATTACAACTAATGGCAGAAAATAATTAAAAAAAATGCTGAAAAAACAGGTTATATGACTATGAAAAGCAGTGTGTCAAGCTACCTGTCCAAGAAGCAACTCAGCCATCACACAACCCGTAGACCATATATCTATGGCAGTAGTATACTCAGTGGCACCAAATATAAGTTCTGGAGCACGGTAGTATCTTGAACAGATGTATGAAACATTGGGTTCTCCTTTTACCTGATGATAAAGAGGAAAAGGAATCAAGCCAAAGAAAAGCAATGAAACAAGATCCAACAAGAAGAATTAGCATATCATATAGACTTACCAGTACTTTTGCACTCCCAAAATCACAAAGTTTCAGCTGATGTGTATGCGGATTAACCTGGACATGAATGTTTAAAAACTAAATTTGACCGCAAGTAAAATATGATAACTACTTAGAAATTTATTGCAATGACAATGACAAAGTACATTATAACCACTGCTCATTTCTTCACATTAGGAAAATAGATAAAATCAATCATAAAAAAGAACTCAAAACTGTTATAAAAATGAGCAAAACACTACAGCAAACTGATCCACATGGGGAACACAAAAACATCACAATCAACCTAGTTAATTCCAGTTGTTTTAGTTGAATACCTAACCACTCATAATAACAACTACCATACGCCTAAATGCAATTCAATTATAAGTAGAGAGTGAGAAGTCTCATGTAAAGAGTTTCTCAAGCCTTTTAAGAAAATCTTACCAGTAAGTTCTGAGGCTTGATGTCACGGTGACAAATACCAATGCAATTATGTATATAAGCAAGTGCCCTACAGATCTGCACCAAAGGAGGAAAAAGAAAAATGAAATTAACTACTTATAAGTTTGAGAAATGGCGAGAAATCAATAAGTACTCAACACGATGAAAAATGAAATGATTCAGTGGGAATAATCACAAAATCATACATAGTTTTGATTACAATCTTTGGACATATAAGGGACAATCATCATCCTGTTTCAACTACTCAATTAAATGATTTCCTTTTTTAGAAAAGAAAATCATATAGATCGAATCTTTTTTACGCCCATCAGCCATCAAAAGCAACTCCAAGTACTCCCATCAGCCACCAAAAGCAAAATGAATAAGCAATAACTCTAGCTGGAGTTCTACCACTCGAACATCAGTAACAAGTTTACCCCAAAGTAATCTAGGCCAAGGGGGCCATTTACAATCTGGTTATTTAAAGAAAACTGTAAATGAAAAAGAAAAAATATATTTTAGATTAATAATGATATTTAGTGCTAAATAGTGGACTCATTAAGGATTCATATGTGCTGCCACATAGATACAATTGTCATATGCAATCACCCAGTGAACAGCAACCACCAGAATCAAGTACTAAGTAAAAGTTAATTTTTTTTCAAAAGTCATTCTAATTCTTTCAAACATATAATCAAACAAATTACTACCAACCTGATAGGTATAGAGTTTAACATATATTAAGGGCATCCGCTGGTGGATCCTGCTGTAGTTCCTTGCAATTCGATTAACGGTTTCAGGAACATATTCAAGCACAAGATTCAAGTAAAGCTCTTCCTTGTCTGTTGTTGAAAAGAAACAATGCTTAAGGGCAACAATATTTGGATGGTCCAACATCTGCATAATCTGTAACTCCCTATTCTTATAGCGCTTGTCTTGGAGAACCTTCTTGATAGCAACAATCTCTCCAGTTTCTCTACATTTTGCCTGCATAAAGCAGATAAATTAATTCAATAACGAAGTTTTAAGGGAAGTAATGATAACATAAAAAGTTGAAATTAGGACATAATAAAACAGTACTACTTACTTGAAAGACAACACCAAAAGAACCAGTTCCAACCACATGCTCAGCTATATAACTAACTTTCTGCCAATCCAAAGAAACATCCATGGCAAAACATGCACGTTACGTAAATTACCAATTGTGATCACATAAGCATATAAAATTTGTATTCTACAAGTAGATCCTCTTTCTACCTGCTTAGAATTGCCATTTCGACCACCAATCGTTGTTCGTATGACGTGTCCAGTTTCAGCACCCACACCATCAATGATATCTGGTTCACTATCCTGCATCAGATAGCGTTGTACAAGATGTCATAAGTGACCGGAAATGTACTGAAGAATTTTAAAGACTGTTCAAGCTGGAAGAAATTGATTTCAACTGGGCAAAATGCCCTCAAGACATCACACTAATTCCAACACTAGACAATTCTATTTCCAATTACAGCATAGAATTGGCGAGGCAAGCTAATCATATTTGTGACAGAAGAAAAAGGAAACCACAAGAAATATAAACATCCTTGAAAAAAAGATAAACAGCTTACTCTGTCTTCATCATTGTCCACCTGGTCCCGCAATCTCATTTCAAGCATTTCTCTCCCCAACCAGTCAACCGAACTTGATGAACTCTTGAAGCCGTTAACAGACCTGGAACTGCCCACTCCCCCATTCCCTAGGCTGGCTGATGCCATTTATACAAACTCGAGAGTATTCCAGATACTAGTATTCGCTACCCTCCAGATGCTCTGAGGTCGTGCCTTCCGTACCACCCAAAAACCTATCTTCCTAATATGAATAACAAAATTCATACATCAGAAACATATTTTGTGTTTCCAACACTCATGGGACATTTAGAACTTCTATGCTTCCGTCTAACTTTGAAAGCACAGCAACTAAAATGTTAGCTAATCACCCACTTTTATTGGTTAGATAGTATTTACCACCATTGGTACACTTTAATACTTGAGAACTGGTAGTTCCTTTTGGATGAAAAGGCAATCCCAAACATACCATCAAAGGTTGAACCAAAGTTCTGATGCATACATAAGTGCAAATTCATATATGTTTGTTTCAAGATTGAGAAGTAGAACTAAAAATTTAAGTAAAATCCCAAAAATAGTAATTTTCCATAAATGAAGTGGCAGTACTCACATATTGCAATAAATTTTAACCGGAAAAACATAAATTCCAGTAGATTGCATTAAATATTTCAATCATACTACAGGTTCAAACTCTTTGTTGCCACAAAAAAATATTTACAGGTGAAATAAAAAAATTAGTTCAAAGAAAGGATGTACAGGATAATTTATATGTGCAGTATCATTATTCCAAATATTTACACAATAACCAAAATTAAAAATAAATATATATTAATTACTTGTTAGCCAACTCCAAACTATTTTTTTTAGATTCCATTTCCTAAAATTAGCGATTTACAATTACCAAAAATTAGATTAATAAATAAAAAGTTCCTAAAAGCTTCCTTTTCTTTTTCTTTTCCTAGCATAATAAAGCTGTAAAAAAATTTAAAAAATTAATCAAAAGGAATAATTAGAATAAACAATTATGATCAGATCTAGAACTAAACCACTCCAACTTTTTCACCCGTATAAATATGAAAAAAAACAACCAGAAAAAATAAATAAATAAACAAATTCTAAGCTATAAAATCACTTCAAAACCAAAAATTTATTATCGGAAATTCAGATATTGAAACGGATCGTTTTTAGAAGCCTCACCAGGAAGCGCTTCAACGAGAAGTGGAAGCAAATTCCACGCATTCTGCAGCTTTCAGCTTCACAAAATTTGAACTCTTATGAGATGAAAATCGAAGCAATTAAAACAAAACAGGTAGAAGTAGAAAACTGTTTGCTGATCTGATTTTTTGCTTTTAATTTTTGCTGTTTTATTTTTTTAATTTTGATTTTGTTCTTTTTTAGTTCTCTTTCGTTGATTGGAGAGAGAGAGAGAGAGAGAGAGAGAGAAGAGGGTGTGTGCGAAGGGAGTGAGTGAGGGAAGTGTATTGAATAAGTGTGTACTGACAATTTCCTGACAAGGTTTGTTCACCTCTTATTCTGACTTTTTTATCATTTTATCTAATAACATTTGACTCCCTTGGGTTTTATATAATTACTAATAAAGGCATAATTTGAAAAGGCTAATACATTTATTGACAAAAGATAAAAAACGGCCGTTCATGATCCGGTGCGGTTATTATAATTTCAAAATAAACATGATATTATAATAGGCAAAATTCACAAAAGAAAGGAGACTATTTCTATTTACAATTTTTGACACAGCGAGAGTTTAGTTGTCTATTTCTATGATTAGTGCTTAGTTATTCATCGAAGGGACAAATTGTGAGATGTATTTATTTCTGATCAAAGGTTAATATTATTTTCTTCTATAAAAAAATTGTGAGTCCAAAAGAGATGAAATATATATCAATATTTACAATATCTTCTCGTGTGAATTGTTTTGATCCGATTTGACCCAAAACAATATCAGAGCTTCTTTGCATAAGATGGTTTTTTGGTGAAGATGGATGTCGTGCTATTCAAAAATGGTTTTCTAGAGACGGCAACAATTGAGACGAACCTAAATTACAAGGAACAACCATTAGAGGCGACAATGGCAGTGGCTAGCGATGGCACTTCAATGGTCAAGTCAGTGGAGGGATTAAAGAAGATGATGGGTTTTTAGAGCAATCCTAAAATAGGAGATATTAAGTGCCTTATGAGTGAGTGAACTTATCTCTTAGTGAGGTCAATCTAGCTTTTTAAGGTAAAGTTCCCTAAGAGCATCTATATGTCCTTTTGGACAAATGGCGAGCTATTATTGGTAAATCTCCTCCCCATGGAGGGTCTTAAGAGTAATTTGAGTCCTTTTGTAGAGACATTGAAGCTTGCTTGGGTTGGACAACTGTCTATTTAGGGACAATTTGTGCTAACAGTGTGCCCGTAAGTATAATTGGGCCGTTTTGGATGAATCAATTAGGGGGATGGTGGAGGTGGCTTGTCCATGGTACTCCTTTCTCAGTTTTGATGTTGGCAACTTACAAAGAGATACTTTAAAGACAGTTCAGATGGGAACGTGGCCAAGTGGCGCCTTGCGTAATTGTCACTATAGTCCTGTGTAGACATGTGGCGACTTAAATATTTTATAGAAGGCAATTTTGTATCATTGTTGGGCAATTTAAGTGAATAAGACTAATTCATTGAGATCTTCCTATTTTGTCCTCCCTTCTCAACTTTCCCTTCATCCATGATCATAGTCTCGAATCATGTTCTCCATGTGTAATGCCATTAGTAACTTTGACCTATATTTTACCACCAACATGAATGAAATTTGAAATGGTTTATCACCTGCCTATTTGGTGTTTCTCAAGAATTTGATTGTTATATTATTAGAAACTTTAAAACAAATATACCCCTAGAATAAACTGCTCATGGGGTGTATAATAGTCAATTCATCAATGTTACTGACGAGTTCCAGTTTTTTTTTAATTATGAGTTACAAAAGGGATCGTCATAGAATAAAATTACAAGTTATATCGTTATTTGTAATTTGATAAAATGGATGAGACTAGTAAAATAACTAAACGATTATCCAAATTTTTTGAATGAAAAATATGGTACATGAGGGGATTAGCATAATTTTAGCTTTTATGTAATTTGTAATTATCAATTCTTTGATTTAAAAATTAATTGTTTAGCCAAGACTGACTTGAATCTAATAACTATTTTACAACTTAAACCAAAAACAAACAAAGAGAAAAAAAAGTTAAAAAATATAAACAGAAGAAGAAGAAGACCATTATATATAAACTAAAGCAGATTTGATGGGTTAGTTCAACAAAATTCACGTCTTTAATAATGCTTATTTAAGTCAAGTCTAAAAACTAAATATATACTGGTTAAAAAATAATAAAGCAGACAATAATACAAAGTTGCATATAAAATAAATTCCCAGATTTTATGATTACATTAATTTTATGTATACATATGCATCCGAATTCTGTCAAATTTTGAGAGTCGTTTTACCAATATTTTAAGTCATACATTTAAAAAAAAAAGTTGTTAGAAGCATGCTGACATATTATGCAATTATTATTATATTAACATCTTAACTGAAAATACATGAAACAATGACGATTCTAAATGATAAATGCTAAATAAAATTTTATTTGTCGTTTGTACGTAGTGTTTTCATTTAGTAATATTTTAATACACACACACACAACCTTTTAGGAAAACAAATCCAATTGCCTCTATAATTTATTTAAGAGATAAAAGAAAGAAAAAGTACGTAATATTATTATTGAGAAAAACTACCTTGTTACAAATGAAAAAAAAGATTAAAATAAAAGGAATCGTAGAAAACCATCAACATCTAACAAACCATAATCAATTTTCTTCCTTAGTTCCACTCAAAACGAAAATAAATCATTCACTTAAAAATAATTAGTCATCGATACAATGAACTCATGAATCATGACAATTTTTTAAGTGGGAGTTACAAATTACAAAGAACCAAACAATTAGCAAAAAATATAGGGTACATATAACAAGTTGCTTAGAATTGTGTATGTATGTATATGTAACATTAATTAAAATATATGTAACATTAATTAACTTTAGGACCAATGCCATACAACCTATTTAAATATCATAAAAATCAATAATAGGGGACCCTTTTTTTTAATTATGGCGAGAGAAATTATCCATTTATTCAATAGGTGCATGAAGTTGACTCCTTATTCTTGCGCATTTAATGGCTATTTTGATGAAGCATAATGACAAACACTTAAAATCAATCATGTTTATGTGTACACCAATAATTGATGGGATAAAAATATCCTCCTTCTTAGAAGTGCATGTCAATTTTTTTTTTCAAATAATCAACAATACGAAAAAAAGGAATATGTATAAGAGTATGAGATCTTGTCTTTAATAGATTTAGCATGAAACTTGTGTTGATTGGGAATATTTATAAAATAAAAAAAAAAGGATAGATAAATTCCCATTTTTCAAAAGGTATTTTTTTTGGGGTAAAAGCCCAGTTAGTCCTTATAGTTTAAGATTAGTGCCCGTTTAGTCCCTGTATTTTTAAAAATGCCTCGAAACATCCCTGCCGTTAAAGTATTGATACCCCTACCGTTACTTTTTTATTTTTTTGACTTACTTTTACAATATTACCCTTTATAATAATTTTTTTGACATTAATAAAAAAATAATTAAATTATCAATTTCACCCTAGAAAATAAAAAATCATATTAATTTTTTTTGTAAGCACCATTGCACACTTGGCAGTTTGCATAAAATTTTTGACAATTTAATTTTTGACAAATAAAAATTAATATATATTTTTTATTTTTTAGGGTTAAATTGGTAATTTAATTATTTTTTATTAATGTCCAAACAAAATAAAAGGGTAATATTGTAAAAGTAAGCCAAAAGAAATAAAAAGTAACAATATAATTTTTGACAATTAAAAATTAATATAATTTTTTAAGGTTAAATTGATAATTTAATTATTATTTTTATTAATGTACAAAAAAATTATTATAAAAGGGTAATATTGTAAAAGTAAGTCAAAAAAATAAAAAAGTAACGGTAGGGGTATAAATACTTTAACGGCAGGGATGTTTCGAGGCCTTTTTAAAAATATAGGGACTAAACGGGCACTAATCTTAAACTATAGGGACTAATTGAGATTTTACCCTTTTTTTTGTGGTTGAGAATAAGTGGTCTTTTCTTCTTTTGTAGATTTTGTTTCACTTCAAAGTTAATTTGGAAATATTTTCATTCTGATGACTGGTAATAAAAGAAAAATGACAAAAATGTAATCCTTTGTACAATGGCCAAACTCATTTTTTTAATGTTGAAAGACACTAATATTTTTAAATTTAAAAATTACTATTGTACTCCTTAGCATTATTCATTCACAAAACTAGAGACCATTTGAGAAGCCAAATTAATCACTTATAATTTATATTAAAAAATATTTGTTATTTTTTTTATTAAATATGAAATCTTCAATAGTTGAAATTAAACTGATATTTTTACTTTATTTTATAACTACTCAAAGTGATGACTGATGAATAGTAACCAAATTATTTTCATAAAATTGACATGATGGATACTAAAAATATTGATGGTTTTCTAAGCAAATTGGATAAAAAGAAATGATAAGAAAGGTCATCATCATACTCAAAAAAAAAAATTGAATAGAACAATCATATTTAGAAAGAAAAATTTAATAGACATACCCGACTCGGTTTACCTAGTTAATTAAAAAATAATTAATTGATACAATAATCCTAGTGGAATATACTACATGCCATGGGTGAGACTACTTATATTCTGAAGTCTACTTTGGACATTCTAAACCTAATTTGACAAAATTATTATATGAATAACCTTGTACCAAATTATTGTTAAATAATTGTCTAAGTTACATTTGTTGTAACCTACTACTAGACTTTTTAGTATAAAAATGAGTAACAAAATGGTTGGATCAAGTGGACTAGACGGTGAATTTTACTTGGTTATATGTTACATTAAATGTAATTTAAAGAGACCTTATTTTGAGACCTACCTATTAAATAAAAAAAGCGAATAGACATACAAAGAAACAATTTTATCCTCATCCTCCCGACCAATGTGATTTTCTACAAACTATTGAAACTCAAAATTAAGTTTTATTAGTTAAGCAACCCATCAATAAATCTATTTTGGTGGATATTTTTATCCTTGAAAAATGATTCAACATTAGTAAAGTTGATGAGGAATTTGTGAGTTTGAAGGTGTTTGTGATGAGATTACTTACACAAGCAATACATAGAAAAATCAGTGCAGTGGAATGACTCTTAAGACTTATTAAAGATTTAATCGTTTACTTGAGATTACAACTCATTAATTACTCAAGTTATTTGCCCATAATTTTTTTTGAACCATTGCAGAAGTAAAATAAGTTAAGAGAGGAAAAAAAGGGTGAGAAAAAGAGATAATGGTTCATTTTATGGATATACAAATTGAAAAAAAAAATTATGTTCAGAATTATGAATGGTACCAAGATTAAAATTTCAATTTATAAATTTTAAATGTGATCGTAAAGAGTAGACGAGTGTTTAAAGAAATAATAAGAGAGCATATAATAATATAACCCGACCGTATCGTCTCAATGGGCAGTGTCACGGGACGATCACACCACAAAAATTACATTCTAAAGAAAATCAAAAATAAAATAAAAAACGATGAGCACCGATGCTTAACGCGTGTAAGTCATTCTCTGTTCCAAGATCATGCGATATGGGCCCCGCGTGACAGATCATCAAAGGGCGACATCTACTTCTTCAAGTGATCTCTTAATTTCTCTTTTTATTGACTTCTTTGTCACTTTGCTTTAAAGAAAATAAAAAAATAATAATAAATAAACGGAAAAGGGATAATAACATGTAGATCCCTAACATTTTACATTTTATCAAATAATAGTAGAGTTTATCCATTTGTATCAAATAGTCAAATAGATTCATAATTTTCATTGAAAAAAAATCAAATTAGATATGATTTAATATGTATTCTTTTACCTTTTCTATTCAATTACTAATATTTAGTTAGATAGGTTAATTTTCAATTTCTAAGTTAGATTATTTATACGATAATTATCCACCGACTACCTGTTTTTTCGGATTTTTTTAAAATACATATTTTTTTTGTTGATTTTCACTTGAAGTTACAAAATGTACATTTTTCCACTGCCATCTAAACTCCATGAGAGAACTTAACAGAATATTAACAAAATGACTATTTTACCCCCTTAATGTAAAATTATTATTTCACCCTAATTAAATGAAAAAAATTAAATTACTTCAATTTTTCTTTGCAATTTAGACATTAGATATAAGTTCAATAAAATAGTCTAGAATATTTTTACTTTTTTTCCTCTTTCTACCGCGTTTAAATGCAAGTGAAATGACAAATTTACCCCTATAACATCAGCAAGGTTATAACATAATGTAAACAGAAGTGGAAAAGTGCAAGAAAATGTAATTTTTAGTAGAAATCAACCAAAAAAATAAGATATGTATATTTTTGAAGAAACCGAAAAAAACAAGTGGTCAGTGGATAAATTTTTTTATTCATATTATACCATAGTGCAAATGTTGAATTACATTTTTTAGCTAAGTTTTGATCCATAATTTTGACTATCTCCAAATATAACTTTGGAAAAATCTATTCACATTTAAGGGAGAGGTGGTCAGTATATGGGGCTTAAACATCGATCACCAAATCCCATGAGAATAAATCATGAGTCTATTAACCATTAGTTCCAAATATTTCTTTTAAGTTGAGAGATATTAATTAAAAATAAAGAAATTTAAATGCTGTTCATTTTTCAAAGTAAGAGCATTTAACTATTAAGTTATGTTTTGCATAGTTTTTTTTAATAATTTAGCCTGAAATATAAAAATGAGGCAGCGATTTATATTAATTTGGGGACCCATGTCACGTTATCTTCCCCATCTTTTTAAGGCATGGCATGCATGCTTACCAAAAATCGAAGGACTTTTAATTTCTTTTAATTGTTTAATGAACAATAATAAAAATAAATAGTTTTGTTTAAGTTATGAATAAGAAGACCATTTGGTGGTCCTTCCACTTTGATGAATTCATGGCTTATAATGCAAGATCTAGCACAAGATGATACGAATGTATAAAATTCGTGGTCCAAAAATGGAAAAGGGGGAAAGAAAAAAGTTGAATACAAAGATTTAGATATAATATAAAATAGAAAAAGGCATGTAAAAAAAAATTGTTGGACAACCCTACCTGAAGGAACCAATTTTAAATTCTAAAAGATATAATTTCATCTCTCTTTTAGATGATGAATCTCTATATATTGTTTTAAATAAAAAGAATTAATCTAGCATCTTTTCTATGTATTAAAAAAAATTATCACAAGTCACATGCATGTATATTAGTCAAAAAATTAGTTGTTATTAGTTCATTTAGTGAGAACATGAGAGGAATATATATATATATATATATATATATATTTTAATATAGAATTTTAAAGTATGGGAATGTCTGAAAAAACGCGTAAACTGTACAGTTTAAGTATTTTAAATTTTAAACATTTAAAATCTCACAGTTTTAAAATTTTTTCAAATATTTCTCGTACTTTATGATCGAGATTAAAATATATATATATACTTAACTTTTAAACATTTAAAATCTCACCGTTTTAAAATTTTCTTAAATGTTTTTCATACTTTATGATCGAGATTAGTGTGTGTATATATATATATATATATATAATGACACCGAAGGGCCTAGGCCCAAAAGTGAATACAGAATCATCTCACCTTGGCCACTATTAAAAGTGTCTCTCATTTCTCAGAAATTGATTTTGACCTTAACGTAAAAATGGGCTTGAAAAGGACATCACACATATCTAGTTGCTAGGCCCCTATTATTCTCTAACAAACGCGGCTGAGAATAAAAATTATAGAACAAGATTTAACAATGATTAACATGCAATTGTAATGATGAGAAAGAGACATTACTAGCCATAGCCACTAAAATAAATTTTGTACTTGAGAGAGTTGTTGATGCTTTTAAGAAGCCGTTTGTAATGGTTGATCTTACAAAATAGGATCATTACTAAGGACTTGTTTGCATTTATCATTTAATCCTTAATTTGATTTGTTTACCATTATTAGATGTTTAAATGAGAGATGACAAAATTCTTCATAGGTTTAGGGCCTATGGAGCCTCACCCAAATGATGAAAGTTTTTAATAATTTTTGGAGAATAGGATGGGGAGTAGAAGAAAAAAAATCTCTAAATTATTAATGGGGTGGGATTTTGTATTACACTCCCCACTCCACCCCCACCCCAATCTCCATTATATATAAATATATTTTTAATTCTTATTTAATAATTTTTATTTTATCAACTATAATTTTAATTAATAATTTTTTTAATTTTTATGTAATATAAACAAAATATGAATAAAAAAATCCTACAATATTTTTTAACTCTAAAACATTATTATGTTTTCTTTTCTCTTTTAAGATGCTGCTCTCTTTAAATATTTTTTACTTTTAATATCATTTTAATACATTGTTTCAAACTTTTAGAGATTTTTTAATAAATTAAATATTTTATAATATAGTGATGATTTTATTTTAAGTCTCTAATTTTTAATTTGTTGAAATCATATATTTATATATATACTATAAAAGAGGCAAATGGAAAATAAGGTGGGGATGAGGAAATCATTCTTCACGTGGAGATTTCCCATCCCTAACCCACTAAATTTATTAGGGAATGGAAGCAAAAATTTTTAATTGGATGGGGAATGGGGCAGGCCTTCTCCCCCACCCCATTGTCATCCCTAGTTTTAACCTTATATATATATATATATATAAACTTAAAATAAGTGATTTTTAAAGTAGAAATTTAGATTTCGAAAAAAATCTAAATGATCAAAAATAAATTTTATTAAGTGTTTGGTGCTAAAAAGTAAAAGTAAATAATCCTTAACAACTCTCTATCCCATCATGTCCGTAACTGTGAATTTGAAGTTATGACACCCTAGTTTTAAAATTCGAATAGCCCTCTATAACAAAAAGAGTTTTTGTATCCATTTTACAATATTTGAAAAAATGAAAGCAACAGATTTCTTGTAATTGCATAATCTGTTTTTTTTTTGGAAGAAAAAAAACAATGCAACAGCCTCAAAGGCTCAAAGGTGCAAAGAGGAATAAGCACACAAACAAACCCCAATTATTATCTCTTCTTTACATGCTCTAAAAAGAATCAAATGTTTGGGCATCATTTTGGATCTTTGATATCTACTATAAACGCACCACCTCAAGACATCAAATCCAAAATGCAGTCAATCTTGTCATGCTCAAAGCATTACATTCCAACAACACATGCTGTGTGGTTGAGTGACTGCAATTATAGGGCCTTATCCATCCAATATAAAAAGTAACAGCAGAAAAACTTAGTGAGATATACACAGAAGAACATATTCCACAGCGGCGCAATATCTTAGCCGAAGTCAAAAGAAAAAATGATTTGTCTCACAATATGAAAATGAAATTATGGCTATGATTTTAGAGTGCAGCCCAATCACGCTTACAACTTCTTAATGGGATAATGGAAACTTCTTAATTTCTTCAATGTTCATATTTTGAATATTCAATATATGACTAGTACACTACACGTAAAAACTACCCAATATTTTTATTGGGATGGTAAACGGTTAATCACTTTTTAAATTATTTTTTAATATTATCTAGGCTGCATTATAAAAGAATCAATCTACGCTCTCCACGGAATTCCAATAGGAATATAAGTAAATTAAAATATAATATTTCTATAAAAAGTTACAAGGCTTATGATAATTTTTTTTCCCAATACCCAATTACCCATGATAAATTGATATCTCAATAGATAAATATAATAAACACCTTTGGATTATTGGCATTTAGCATGGGAAGTCCAATGAATTATAAAAATTAATTTATCTTAAAGAAATATATATATATATTTTTAATTACTTCAACATTATTACTTGTTTGTATTGCCGACAATAGTAAAAGACTCATTTCACCCATAGGCCACTTTAAGGTCCAATAGACAAGTCCAATATTTCTCTCGCATCGTGGAGATTTCATTTATAGAAGCAAACAATTAATTTCCTTTAAGATGTAAAGTTGATCAAAAATCCCAAAATACAATGTATTTTTGCAAATATTTCTTCAAAATTTTGAGTTTCATTAGGCAATAAAGATTGATCCGTAATATACTAGGACTCTAAATTTAGACATTTATTTTAGTTTAATCCAAAATGTCTATTGTGCTTTGTACAGAAATATACTCTCACTAAGGTACAAGAAAAAAAAATCTATCATTATTTAAAGCGAATGAAAATGTAAGCATCGTATTATCGACTCTTGAAGTCATGAAAAGCACTGACCTACGACCGCAGATGCACGGCAGTGATGAATTTTCTTTTTTTTTAATTGTAATAGTTGTTTGAATTTGAGCATGTATTTATTTATCTTCTTATCTAATGTTTGAATTTGAGCATATATTTATTTATCTTCTTATCTAATGACAGTATCTGAGCTATCTTGATTCCTTTGCATTATCCCATGCCCCATTTTGGCACTATCCACAACACTAACATCATTGTTTGGCCCCTTCCAAATCGGTAAACGCCAAAAGGGAATCCTTCCTGCAAAGCACTTGTCAGAAACAGAAAGCACCAACATGGCCAATTTATACTCAGAGACAGGCCATAATTTGATCATCTGTCTTCGTCACATGACGGATCAATTCTACCTGTACTTCAAAATGTTTCTTGAAAATATAACATTCCAATTAAACAATCCATGTGTGTATATGAATACAAATCCTCAAGTGATACCTTGAACATCTCTATCTACAGAATCTTAGACCTTTTTCACTATACTTGAGTATTAAAAAAGAAAAAACAATGGCCACCAAAGAGTACGTCACTCAAGCATTTCAAGAATTTCAAGCAGTACCCTTTGCCACCTCCATTGCTCTCGGTACTCTCTCTGTGTTTTTCTTCTTGTTCTTCATTAGAGGGTTCATCTGCAGGCAGAGGATGGAATTGGCTGTTAATCTTCCACCTGTTCCAGGTATGTATATATGGTTTCTTCTCTTCAGTTCTTTGTTCTTCATTGATTAATTTAAATGATCAATGGGTTGCTGTTGGGGGGTTGGTGCAGAGGTTCCGGGAAGGCTACCCCTTATAGGAAATTTGTTACAGTTGAAAGAGAAGAAACCACACATGACTTTCACAAGATGGGCAGAGGTGTATGGACCAATTTATTCTATCAAAACTGGAGCTTCCACTATGATTGTTCTCAATTCGGCTGATGTTGCTAAAGAGGTAAGCATTCTGGTTCTATTCTTTTAACACTGCAAACTATAGATTCAATTTTGTGACCAGGTGGAATTGTCAACGTAACATCACAAATAGCTAGCGAGTCAGTTTCTGAACTGAACTAGTTTATAAGGCATAAGACTCTCTTAACCAAGTAGATGCGTTTTAAGTAAAAAAGCCCAGAAAAAAACTGTGACGACTATGTGGTCAAAATGAATAATATCTACTTAATTGTTGGACCCGGGCTGTACAATTAATAGTGCATATCATGTTTAAGCTGCTGGATAATGTGTGGTAACTTTACTGCTCGGGTGTAAGTTTGAGTGAGCTGCATACTGAATCCCTTTAGTTAGGTCGTTAGGTTGACAATCAAGATGTCTCATTCACTAAAATGTCCAGTTTGCTTGTCATTAGTTAATTCATATATTCATGTGGCTTTAGTTAGTTACTAATACAGGGACACATAGAAGAGAAATCAATCAATCAATGATTAAAATGTTTTAATTTATTGTTTGTTCTTCCAGGCCATGGTGACCAGATATCCATCCATTTCAACAAGGAAGCTATCAAATGCCCTGAAGATGCTCACCTCTAATAAATGTATGGTTGCAACAAGTGACTACGATGAATTTCACAAAATGGCTAAACGATGTTTACTCACAAATGTTTTGGGTGGAAATGCTCAGGTTAATCTGCTAATCCAACTTTCTCGTGCTTTCACCGTGTCCCTTTATATGTTGTATGGATATATTGTACTGCCGAAACTAATGATGTGTACTCTCTGTATGTGTGTTATTCAGAAGGGACATCGAATCCATAGAGACACAATGATGGAAAATATGTCAACCCAATTTCATGCTCACATCAAGGACAATCCTCTACAACTAGTGAATTTCAGGAAAATATTTGAGTCTGAACTTTTTGCAGTGTCAATGAAACAGGTGAGCCAGCTGTGATATTTTGTTGGAAATTCATCTGTTATCTTTGACTAAATACATAGATAATTAAAGCATTTTGCATTTTCAGGCTGTAGGAAAGGTTGTGGAATCAGTTTATGTGAAGGAGCTTGGTTCCACATTGTCAAAAGATGAGGTATTTAAAATTTTAGTGCTTGACATAATGGAGGGAGCAATTGAGGTGGACTGGAGAGACTTCTTCCCTTATCTAAGATGGGTTCCTAATAAAGGCGTGGAATTGAAAATTCAGAGATTGTGTACCCGCAGGCAAGCAGTAATGGATGCCCTCCTCAGTGAGGCCAAAAGCAGAATTGCTTCAGGACAGGAACTGAATTGTTATGTTGATTACTTGTTGTCAGAAGTAAAATCACTTACAGAGCAACAAATAAGCATGCTGCTCTGGGAGCCTATCATCGAGACATCAGATACTACTTTGGTTACAACAGAATGGGCCATGTATGAGCTCGCAAAGGATCCAATGCGACAGGTTAATTAATCAATCGCTAGTCTCTCCATGAATTTTGATCTTTGCTACCTGTTCAAAATTTTTTGCATATATTGATGTTCCTTCTATATGTATATACACACACTACAGGACCGTCTATTTCAGGAGATTCAATCAGTTTGTGGGTCAAACAAGTTTACGGAGGAAAACATAGCACAGGTTCCTTACTTGGGAGGAGTTTTCCATGAAACTCTGAGAAAGTACAGTCCAGCTCCAATAGTTCCTTTAAGATTTGCACATGAAGATACCGAAATAGGAGGATACTTCATTCCTGCTGGAAGTGAGGTTGTTGTTTAGCTTAGTTTCCTTTGAAATCTTTGTGGTTCCGACTAATGGTGTCTTCATTGTTAGATGTTAACTTTAATTTATGTTGCATACACAGATTGCAATAAACATATACGGATGCAACATGGACAAGAAACAGTGGGAAAACCCAGAGGAGTGGAAACCCGAGAGATTTCTTGATGGGCAAAACGACCCTGCGGATTTGTACAAGACAATGGCCTTTGGAGCAGGAAAGCGGGTGTGCGCAGGTTCTCTTCAGGCAAGTTTGATAGCTTGCACAGCAATAGGTAGGCTGGTGCAGGAATTCAAGTGGAATCTGAGAGATGGCGAGGAAGAAAGTGTTGATTTTGTTGGCTTCACTACTCACAAGCTAAATCCTTTCCATGCAATCATAAGGCCTAGGCCTAGGAATTAATAGAGGCAAGACCCTGACACGATCATCACTTTTCCTCATCTCCTCCCCTAGTTACCAAAAACTGGAGACTCGAAGCCTCTTTATCTCCATATTGTGTGACAACATTGGGAGTTACTGCATTTCTACTGTTCTAGTATATGTATACAATAACAAGGCTTATATCCTGTATGATATCTGCCGCTCAATCACGCCGACTTCTTCTTAATCAGGGAATAGAAACTTTTGAATATTCAGTGCATGAAATGACTACATATAAAACTATGGAACCGCCCATTATTTAGATTGTAAATGATAAACCACTCTCTTTTCATTCATGTTATCTCGGCTGCACTATAAAAGAGTGCTCCCACAAATTTCTAGTAATAATAATAATAATTACCTTCAAATTATATATGTTTATATGTATGTATGTATGTTTGTATGTATGTACGTATAAAAAATAAAACACTACCTTCAAACATTGGTATTTAGCATAATCTGACACAAAATTGAAGAATTTAAAAGTCTCTGTTCAAGCTTTAGCAGAAACTCAAGTCTTAAAGCCACTCTCAGGCTTGTGATTATTACTGACAATACTAAAAGGCTTATTGCACCCACGGGTCATGGCCCCTAAGGTCCAATAGACAAGTCCAAAATTTGTTTGCAAATATTTTCCATTTATAGAAGCAAACCATTAATTTCCTTCAGATGTAAGATTGATCAAAATATAATGATTTTTGTAAATATTTATTAGAAATTTTGAGTTCCATTAAGCACCTAACTCATGCTGGCCCATAATTTATTGGAAAGAAATTTCCACTTTTAAATAAAATGCTTATTGCCATAAAAGATTAGCCTTTCATTTACAGTACTAGTCAATTTGTATGCATCCTATATTATTATTACAGTAAATTAATTTGTTATTTCATCTACTTTTCTTTTTGTAATTACTTCATATGTAATGCAGATAAAACAGGATTTGAGAGATTTCAAAATTTTTTAAAAATAATGATTGAGAGTTTAACTATCATTTTCGTTTTAATTTCCATAAACAACAAATTTATTAAATTGTTAGATGAAATTTCACTACTGATATTTGAAGATCGACTAAAAAACAATTATTGCGGTTATTAATAAAAGTGTTGCCGTATTGGTACAAAACTACAAATATACCTTGTTACCTTTATTATTATTATTATTATTATTTTCATTTTTCCAATGAGTTTAGTGGGTTTATTATTATTACTCATTTACTCTACACCTCTTTTTGGGTCCAAAGTGAGTTCCTGTTTTACCAGCTTTAAGGGGATTGAAGTTTTCTTTATTTTCGGTTTCTGGATCTGTTGATGCCGAAAATCGATCTCAATAGCTGAATTTGTTTCTTTTGGGGAATTACCGGACGAATCCAAGCTCAAATGCTAATATGATTGCAATTTTATGTACTTGCCAACCAGAAAACACGATTAGGATACACCGGTGGGGTTTCAGCGTAGAACTTCTAATGCTTAAATCAGAAATTGTGAATAAAGAGATGAAAATGAGAGGGAAGAATTGTGAATGAGTTGAAATAAAGGAATTTTCCGATCGAGGAACTAAAAATCTTGTCGGGAATGTTAAGGCTTTTAGATAAGCCACTTGTAGATTTTTTGGTTGATTTTTGCTAACCTCTTCCTCATTTGCCATTTTCAGTTTACATAGGCCCTTGGTTGTGGGTGGTTACTTTAACTTCTACCCACTTTCTTTAGCAGTTACACATGGTCATCAGTTGGAGAAGGTTTAAATAGATCGTGGCACACAACTTTCTTTCCTAGAAATTAGGCCACGTTATCTTAACCAATAGCTTTCTATGTCAAGTTAATTCTCGGGTTAGACAAATAAATTTCGAGGTCGGATTTCTTCACTTCCAGGTTGGACCGGTGAATTTCCTGGTTACCCATATAGGCTTAAGGTTGTATTCTTAAATTAAGTAATTCACATAAATCTCAGGTTGTACTTGTAAACCAGGTCATCAACATAGGCTCCAGATTGTATTTACGTGTTCAGCTCGACAACAATGAGTTTTGAGTAGATTGTAGTCAACTATACTTCTGAACTCTTTTAGAAAAATCCAACCCGAACATGATCAATTCTTAAGCCTTTTTGTTTCTTGCATGGCATTTTGACCCTTTTTATTGAAATTTTGTGTGGCATCGTGAAATAAATGTGGATGTAATTCTTATTCTAATTGAATTTTAATATACTATTTTATTTTAAATAATGATAAGGTTGCTATGAGCAAACATGAATCTACGTGGAAGAGGTAGGTTCAAAATTTTCAATTCGCGTTGCATGTCTTTATTAAAGTTTACTTTCTGCATGATCGATGTTTCTAAAGATAAGTAGTGACATTTGTTTGTGTTTAACCTAAGGTATTGGAGTAAATTAAAAATTGTGTTAATTTTTAGTAAGAAATAAGAAAAATTATTTCTTTTAGTTCTTTTATTAGGAGATATTGGGCGGCTATCCTAAGCTTTGATTTTAGAGAATGATTATAGGCTTTATTATTTACCAGGTTTCCAAGTATTTTCCTATAAAATACCTCTTTTCCTAATTTCCTTCTCTCCCCTTCTACAACGGGGTTAGTGACCTTATTTAAATTACAACTTCTTAGTTGCCTCTTATAGAATTATTTTTGAACAGCATGAATATTTTGTAGTAAATCATAACCTTTGAAAAATTATTTTGATAAAAACTTATCTTTTTATTTCATAAGATTTGACCTTGTATTCGATTTTATATGGATTTTCAAAGTAAACATTGTTGTACCAGAAAACTGCAATTTCAACACAATAATCAAATTTATCAAATTATTTGGAGTGCCAAATGAATTCGAAAATTTTTGAAATTGTAAATAGAGATTATTATTTGGGTCTAGTACTCTTGTATTTAATTTTACAATTTTATAAAAAATATATATAATTTTATAAAAATGTTGGAACCTATAATGTTTATTTAATGCTCCATACAATAGATTTGAACTTATCAAGAACTAAATAGTTTTGAAAATATTTTGACATCGGATCATCACAAAGTTTTATGAGTAATTTTCATGGATGTCCAAAAAAGTTCTGTAAGATAATATGTCATTCCGATTATTAGATTAAAAGTTAAAATTCAGAGAATCAAACTAGTACGGGTACAAGTTAGAAGAGCAGGATGTTGGGATAAGCTGTTAATAATTATATCTCGTATTTATTTAAAGTGTTTGGGCTGTTGGATGCTTACAAGTGTATTTAGATCATTGCTTTTGGCATGACAAGTATCGTCATTCCTAGTGTATTGAGTTTGTGTAATTATTTTGATACTATTATAATTACATGTGTTTTAAAGTACTTTAGAAAGCAAGGGACTTTCATAAAAAAATAATTAATTTAACTATTTATTTAATTTTTTTCAAATTTGAAAATTATACTATTTCCAAGATTTTAACAAAATATCGTAAATGAATTTAAATGTTTAATTTATTTTACTAAATAATTATCTTTTATGAAATTACCTATAAAATGTTAGAATGAAACTTGTTTTGCAAGCATAAATCATTGGCATGACCGTTTATGAATCCGATATGAATGTTTTGTTCACATATTCGGTTAAGATTATTTACAGAAACTTGTGTAGAGGCCACCTCTTAAAGTTGTATCGGGGCCACCTATCAGCTTGTCGTAAAATGCCACATATAATATAAAGTACCATGTTCAAGTCGTTACATATGAAAATGAATTTAGATGTTTTGGCTCATTATCCATAGTTATTCTGATTTTGAATCTGATTTATATTCTGACCAACACGAAATTTCTATTCTAACTATGGCCATGCTATTCTTATTATGATTTTATTTCTGGCAGGATCACTGAGAGTATAGGTGACACTATGTAATATAAGCTAACCTTTGTTTTTTGTGTATACAAGTTGAATGATTTATTCTTATGATTAATTATGCTTTTGATATCTGAATCACTTATGAATTTATGTCTTTCTATTATAATATTTTATTTTGTAGAACTTATGTTTTTAATGTGTATTTTGATAAAAAAAAAGGCTTGCAAATATTTCGGCACCCCATAAATCTAGTGTATTGGAAATGATTTTATGTACTAAGTTAACAGTGCATCCTTCATCATTTATTTTTGTAGATACAGTAGCTTATTGCAAGTTATGCTTATCTTTGGAGATTTTTATTTATATATATATATTTGAAATTAGGACATAATATTAATATTGGAGTTGTTTCATGGATATTTATTTTGGTTTGATTTGAATAAAATTTGAGTTATTTCAATTTAAGATTGTGTTGTAAGCACTATAATTCGTTAGTAACCTTCTTCTTTGTCAAGTGCTCCACATATGTTAGATTTCGAGTGTTACACTAGTTATTTTACATAATTTTTTTTGAACCAGTTGCTCATTGCCAAAGTGAAAATTAAAAACTAAGAATTTTGTATTATTTTCCATTAGTATCAACTCAATGATTTATCTGTATATCTAAACAAATATCTAATGTGATAGAAAACATATTCTAGCATATGTGAGATTTTTTTTCTTTAAAATTTTATTGTTTTAAGGAAATAGCTTTCTTTGTGCAAAAAATAAAACTGAATTTGATATAACTAATATTGTATTGACACGTTTGTTATATTTATTCTATTTTAGCAATTATATAATGATAATTAAACTAAAATTGATGAGAGTTTGAACTTATAGTACTGTAAGTCCCTCAAAATGTATTTAGGGCTGGTAATGATATAATTTTTAAAATAGTTGATGTTAGTTGTGTTGTTGAAAAAATTAACTGTAATGAGAATTAGTTCAATGTTTGGTCAAATTTATTTTTAAAAGTATTGTAAATTTTAAAAACAGCCATATAAAATATTAAGCAAATTTTACTGTTAAAATACAGTAAGAATGCAAATGATCAAAATAGATATAATGTTTAATAAAATTTATTTACACATTCATAAATATGTATGCATAATATTTTTTTTATTGTGTATATATAATAATTGATAACTATAAGTAAATATTTTTATTTTATTTTTTATTTTCTCATTATAATTGGTAATGATAATAACTCTTTAAGTTTTGTAATTTCATTTCCTAATTGGTAATGATAATGACTCTTTAATTTTTTAATAATTGTACAAAATTTAAATTAGTGTTTGAGATTCTTGACACAATTAATAAATAAGTCTCTTTCATAACAATTAAAAATATTATTACTTATTTCCTTAACACGAAACACCAATCCAAATCATCACATCACTCGTATAAATTACGAAGTTACGACAAACAAGAAAGATTAATATAAAACAAAATCATCAGACCGGGATGCCTATTTCTTCAAATCATTGGAATTATTTTATTAATAAATAGAAATACACGGACTTCCATGTTAAAATATTAACAAATTTGAATAAATCAAAGAGTATACAGTTGAATTCCCTCTCAATTGTAGCAGGCAAAGTTTGCCAGCCCCATAAATAAAAATTTAAAATATACATAGAACAAGTAAATAAGACACAGAATAAAGCTCTGACCTTTCCATCAGTATTCTTCTTCTTCTTCGTCTTCTGATCTGATAAGAACTTATATCAAAGATTGTCTGATATTCTCGATATTTTGTTCTTTCATGGCTGAAAGGTTAAAGAAAAATTATTTTGAGGTGTTGGGTTTGTGCTGTTCGTCAGAGGTTCCACTTGTTGAGAGGATTCTGAATTCACTTGATGGAGTTGAAGAGATTTCGGTGATTGTGCCAACGAAAACGGTGATCGTAGTTCATGATACCCGACGCATTTCCGAGACCAAAATTGGTATGTGTCGTGCTGCCATAAATAAGAACTAATTAAATATACTGCAAATGAAGCAATATTAGCACAAATGGATACTTTATTACTCTTTTCAATCATTAATTAATTTTTTTTTTTTGGATTTTTGTATTGCATGAGAATTGAAGTTTATATTTACTGGGCTATCTTTGGGATTAACACGTTTACTAGTTGTCGCTAGTGGTTTCTCAAGAATTCAGGTGGACTATTGTATTATCAGTTATATTAAGGATTCTAACATTTAAATTTTAATACTATTTGTTATTAAGATGAATTTTATAACTTATACAGTTACTTAATTGTCATTCAAAAAATGAATGTCACATCAATTGAGACTCAAATTTAAATTTACTTATTGAATATTTAGTATTGCTCTTACATTATATTTTTTTATTGATAATTATAGAATAAAAAATATCATGTAACTAAATATTCACCATATATATGGTTACAAATGCAATGCACGCATGAAATTATAAAACATATGGCCACAACCCTGACATGACTTATCATCCCATTACTATGGACAATGTTATTTTTTTTCGGTGTATTAAATGGACAATGTTATTATTTATGTTACACTTTAGACTTCTTTTCCTGAATTTTTTACTCATTTAAATTACTAAAAGTCCACTAATTAGTTTCTACATAACTATTATCGATGGTAGTACTGATGAATTTTTTTCAAAAAACTTAATTATAAGTGATGTCCATTTGGACTTTAATGTTCTCCTGGTCTGATATAGGGACTCTTCCATGTCTCTTTCGTGCGGAATGAAATTAAATAACTCTATTAATTAATGTTAATTAATTTGGAGAAGGAACAAAACACCCTACCCAATAAAGAGACTTTTTTTTTCCCAAACTAATGCATGTACTATAAGTGATGGCCTAAACGTGCTCCTCTAATGGGAACTAGAAATTATAGTTAGATATGTCTTAGCAAAATTTTATTATTTACAAGGTTGACACAACTTGGGGATATGTCTATAGCATTGGGCATGACTGTTGTAATTAGTAGGAAGGACAATTAAGCTATATAGAATTTGCCACTTGTAAATGCTCCCAAGTATGCTTACAAGTATTTGAGTCAAAGGTGATGTTATTGTGAGTATTGATACGAAATCTTTTGTGGTTTAATGCCAGTTGAGGCACTGAATAAGGCAAGGCTGGAGGCTACTATTAGACCAGAGAGGAAAATGAAATCTCAGAAGAAGTGGCCCGCCCCATCAGTCATGGCTTCTGGATTGTTACTTGCACTGTCATTTCTAGGATATATTTATTATCCATTGCAATCTTTGGCTGTCGCTGCAGTCATCTTTGCAGTCCGTGCAATATTAGTAAGAAGCGTAGCATCAATTAAGAGCCTCACTCTTAATATAAATGTTCTTGTTCTGATGGCAGGTAATCCTCCTGAATTTCGTCAATTCAAATTGAAGAAAGGGTTACTATTTTTTTCATATTTTGTTTGGTAATTTGCAGCTGTGGGAACTCTTGCTCTTGGAGATTATGTGGAAGCTAGTTCTATTTTGCTTTTATTCTCTATTTCTCAGTGGCTTGAGTCGGTAGCAAGCTACAAGGTCTGGTTCCATCTTTCTCCGTCAACGTGCCTGTTTGGTATCATTTGATTTTCTGTTTCCGAGGTTTTTTTTTTTTTGAGGGTTGGTGTGGGGGGGGGGGGGGGGGTGGAGGGGGAGGGAAGAGGATAGAAAATGTTTGGTATTGTTGTTTGGAAACAACTTACAGCTAGAAAATGGATCTTGCCCTCTTTAAGTTCTGAAAGCAATCTGCAACCATTCTATTATTTTCTTATTTCTCCTCTCTATTTCTGGTCCTACATCATTTGTATCTTCAATAGCTGTTCTGAAATTTGAATTTTGTATATAATTCATAGGCTATGGCCGCCATGTCATCTTTGACAAGCATGGCTCCTCAGAAGGCCATAATTGCCGAAACTGGGGAACAAGTTGATGTGAATACAGTGAAGGTGAATACAATCCTTGCCGTCAGGGCCGGCGAAGTAATTCCCATTGATGGAATTGTTGTTGAAGGTAAATGTGAGGTGGATGAGAAAACACTGACCGGAGAGTCGTTCCCTGTTGTCAAAGAACAAGATTCTCCTCTTTGGGCTGGCACCATCAATTTGGACGGTTAGTTCTTTCACACTTTAATATCTTCATCAATGTTACAATCAAGAGATTTGACTGCTTGTGTATGTATCTGATCTTTCTCAGGCTATATCAGTATAAAAACTACTGCATTAGCAAAAGACTGCGTGGTCTCAAGAATGGCAGCACTAGTAGAAGAGTCTCACAAAAAGAAGTCACGAGCTCAAACATTTATAGAAAGCTTTGCAAAGTACTACATCCCAGGTTAGTTTCCGTTTTTGTATCCTTTCTATGATCCCTAAACTGCATAGCCATGATTAGGAAATTTGTCCAAGCAAACTGAAGCTTCTTCAGGAACTTTTCACACTATTTTTTTATTTTTCTCTCAGCGATCTTGTTGATATCAGTAGCTTTTGCTGTGATTCCTGCTGCTGTGGGAGTCCCCAATGTAAGGCACTGGTTGTACTTGGCAATAGTTGTTCTCGTTAGCACATGCCCATGTGCACTTATTCTCTCAACACCAGTTGTGATTTTCTGTGCACTTTCCAAAGCTGCGACAACAGGACTTCTGGTCAAGGGTGGCAATTATCTTGAAACTCTTGCGAAAGTTAAGATGGTGGCATTCGATAAAACTGGGACAGTAACAAGGGGAGAATTTACTGTGACAGATTTTCAATCTATCTGTGATGGTGTTAGCCTCGGCACATTGTTATATTGGTACACTTACCTCTCACACATTTCAGAGTAGATAAATTTCTGTGTTTCTTCAAAGCCAGAGTCACTGATTTTGGGATTATTTGCAGGGTTTCAAGTATTGAGAGCAAATCTAGTCATCCAATGGCGGTTGCATTAGTTGATTATGCAAGGTCATTAGCTATTGAGCCAGTGCCTGAAAATGTGGAGGATTTCCAAAATTTCCCAGGAGAAGGAATTTTTGGGAAAATCCATGGAAACGAAATTTACATAGGAAACAGGAGAATTGGTCCGAGAACTGGTTGCAGTAAAGGTAAGAGGCTTCAATAGCTCTATTTTTACAAGCTTTAAGGGGGAAAGAAAAAAAAAAAACTTTATTTTATTGTTTCATATCACTAAAGGTTGAAATTTCAGATTCAGTTGTAGAAGCCAAATGTACGGGAGGAAAGACAAGAGGGTATGTGTACTTAGGAGCAACTCCAGTTGGAACATTTAGCCTCTCAGATTCTTGTCGGTCTGGGGCTCTGGAAGCGATTAAAGATCTCAAATCATTAGGCATTAAAAGTTTCATCCTCACCGGTGATAGCCATGCAGCAGCCTTGTATGCACAAGATCAGGTGTGCATGGCTAATAATATCCATGTTATTATTTATCCATGTTATTATTTGACTTAATCTAAGCTTGAACTTAAAATTAAATTAACAAGAGAAGAATTTCTTTTTTTTGGTAGTTGGATCATGCATTCGACATGGTCTATGCAGAGCTTCTACCTCAACACAAGGCAGAATTAGTTGAGTTGTTGAAGAAAGATGGAACAACAGCCATGGTTGGAGATGGCATCAATGATGCCCCTGCTTTAGCAGCAGCTGATATTGGCATCTCAATGGGGATTTCAGGTTCAGCAATAGCCATGGAGACAGGACATGTAATACTAATGTCAAACGACATTCGGAAAATACCAAAAGTTATCAAGCTAGCAAGAAAAGCTTCAACAAAGCTCATTCAGAATGTCACTCTTTCAGTCACCGTTAAAGGTGCTGTCCTCGCATTGGCAATTGCAGGCTACCCGTTAGTGTGGGCAGCAGTTCTCACTGATGTAGGGACATGCTTGATTGTGATCTTGAACAGCATGTTGCTTCTGAAAAATAACCCAGAGGAGGAAGAAGGGTTTTGGAAATCCAAGTACGGGACCTTTTCCTTGTCGTGCAAGAAAGATGAAGATAAAGAAGCACTTAATGTGAAGAACTGCAGAAGCAGATGCTGTGAGGCGACGTCTGCCAAAGACATGGCATCAACAAGTTTGCACGGCCAGACCGGTTCCAATCCTTGTTGTTTAAGCTCGAGCTCGTGCAGGAAAGATAGAAGCACAAGTTCAACTGGAAGCCAAGGGGAAAATAAAAGAGTTGCAAGGGGCGGTAAGGCAAAGAAATGTGGTGATCAACGTTGTGATATAGAGGCTGGTATTATCACCTAGGAAACTTAGGTTGTTTTTTTTCTTTTCAAATCTGAATAATTTGTTTTTTTAAAATATTTTATTCCAAGAACATTATTGGCAATAAGGAAACATACTGTTCTAAGAAAACAAAATTTATGGTTAATTATCGAAATAAGTTAAAAGTGACAATATATTGCTACAACATGATTGTGTCAAAATATTCATTTGAAGCCAAGTTTTTATTGGATTTGACCCCAGCTCGTTCGTTGCTAAGGGCCGGATAAGGATATAATTTTTCATACTCGTTTGACTTTTGAGAATTTATATTATTTAGTTGTTTTTGTGTTGAAGTTAGTAGCTTATTAAAAAGTAGACCCAAATGTAAAATTTAGACTTAGAAATATTAGGCCTATCAAAATTTCATACGACCCACTTACACGATACAAACCCACTTATCCGGTTGACATTTATAAGGGTGGGTCATTACTGAATCAACCCATTAAAACTCATTCAATAAAGAGCCGAATTTGCATTTAAGTATCAAAATCCAGTTCGCACGATCCATTAACACTTAAATTGAAATTATAATAATTTTAAGTAATAAATTTTGAAAGAAAAAGTAAATTACTTTTTATTTTAATTTTGGACAATTATTCTTAGTTGAATAATTATATAATTTTGTGGACTATATTATTCAATCATGTTAAACACGATGAATATTATTTTTTTTTTGGTTTTATATTTTTAAAGAGTCTATTTTGTAATTTTTTTGTGTTTTAAACTAAAAATATATAACAATATTTTGAACAATAATTTAAAAATTACCAAGAAGAGCGGGTTAAGTGAGTTGGTTTGAATAACACGATATAAGTAATCAAGGGGTTCGTATTTGTATTTTTGACCCAAATAAATTAATGGATGGGTTTTGGTATATGTAATTTAACAAGATACGATAGAGTGCGACTCGAAACCTCTCAAATACTACTCATTGCCAGGCCTAAGAAATGTAAAAACTGCTTTTTTTTAGTTTTTTATTTTTTAATCCATCACATTAGTTTTGTTATTTTTGTAAATTATACCATCAATGCGAAATTGCTTTTTTTTTTATATGACCCACTTACACAATACAAACCCACACGATAAAAACTATTATCGGGTCGACATTTATTAGGTTGGGTCATTACTAAATCAACCCATTAAAACTCATTCAATAAAGAGCCGAATTTGCATTTAAGTATCAAAATCCATTTCGCACGATCCATTAAAACTTAATATTGAAATTATAATAATTTTAAATAATAATTTTTTAAAGAAAAAGTAAATGACTTTTTATTTTAATTTTGGACAAGTATTCTTATTTAAATAATTATATAATTTTGTGGACTATATTATTCAATCATGTTAAACATGATGAATATTATTATTTTTTTGGTATTATATTTTTAAAGAGTCTATTTTGTAATTTTTTTTGCGTTTTAAACTAAAAATATATAACAATATTTTGAATAATAATTTTAAAATTACCAAGAAGAGCAGGTTAAATGAGTTGGTTTGAATAACACGATAATGGTAATCAATGGGTTCGTATTTATATTTTTTACCCAAATAAATTAATGGATGGTTTTTGGTATATGTACTTTAACACTATACAATAGAATGCGACACGAAACCTCTCAAATACGACTCATTGCCAGGCCTAAGAAATATAAAAACTGCTTTTTTTAGTTTTTTTTATTTTTTTAATCCATCACATTAGTTTTATTATTTTTGTAAATTATACCATCAATGCGAAATTGCTTTTTTTTTAATCTTCATTTCTACATGAGAATCATGATCTATATATGTTTAAGCCTGCAACATATAAGAACGGGTAAAGAGAATACATGATTGATATCTTGCACCATACCTAACCCATTATCATCCCCACTTAAAATAGATATTAATATTATTTAAAAAATCTAAAGAAATGAATAGTAAATTTTTTTATGATTTTTAAAATTGAGCAATTCTGTCCTGCCAAATTGAAGGGAAGTATTAAAGATGAAACCCATTGCTAAGAATGACGAAAAAGAATAAGGGACTAGGGTGTATATTACATCTAGTACAATTTCCCATTAATTTCCTCCAATATCTCAAACTAAACAAAAATATTTAAAAACTTAACAAAAATATATAATCACGCTTTTATTTTTATAAACAACAATCATACAGAAAATACCTATACACCGTAAGTCATGTTAAATATGTGAATTTTAAAGGTGTGAATAGAATGAATACTTTCCCACGCAGTTTCAATTTTGCAAATAGGCTTATATATATATATATATATATATAACTCGATCTTAATAATAGCTGTGAAATTTCGCTAAAACAATTTTAATTTAGCCTTCGTTTGATATTAATGTTTATCATTGTGCTTTCACAACAAAAGATTGAGCTAATTTTACCACGTAGCTAGATATATGGCAAAAAATCTATATTACTTTCACTGTTTTATTAACAATAATGTTTACCAAATTATAATTTAATAAATAACTTTTTTTTTTAATTTTGCAGCAGCTACAACACCACAATTGCAGTTCGCATACAAAACACAAACAGAACATTATTATTATCAAAACCCAAACAGCTACAACGCCACAATTGTATTGCATTTCTTTGCGTGGTCTAGGAAAAATCAAATATATGGACGATTTGATGACCATTAAGAACTTCAAAAATGCAATCAACATTGGCAGGTTGATAATATTACATGTTTCAGCAAAACATGCTGAGCTGAGTGATTGGGAATAAGACCATATCCAATGAAAAGAAAGAACAAAAAATGTTAGAGAAACTGATTCACTCAAAAGTCTGACAGGGCCAGAAATTTATAATAGTAAATCTGTTAGCTTTTGTCAACATCATTTATAATTGTCCATGGTGCAATTTCATGAATTGATAACGTTATTCAATAGTTTCATTATTAATACCTCCTAAATTATTGTATCTGTCTCAATACACAGGGATTAGGCCTGTCAAACTTTAAACATTTAATTTTAAGTAATCAGTTTATCAAATAATTTTAAAGGGCAAAACGTTAGACAATAAAAAATTTTTACGGCTGACCCAGTCGTACGATGCTGCCTCCCTGTTTTGATATCATATTAGAAAAGATACAGGACCAAAAAGTTTAACCTGATTGATAAGAGCCCAAAAGTAGTATTAAAGACAAATCAGATTCAAGGGGAGAAAAACAAGAAGAAAGTTAAAAGAACTTCTTCCAATAGAGCATATTCCATTGATGAGGTATGTACCCTCAGCTGGGCAAAAGAAAGGTGATATACCGTCACAAATATGAAATTATAACACTATGACAAACTGAAGCATTGATAATCAATTCGATAACTTCTTAATAAGGTAATAGCAACTTCTTCCGGCACTTGTACATAAAAGTAAAATACATATAATCAGATTGTTAAAAAATAAATGACGTTAGATATCTGAAAGAACAAAAATTAACTGCATTTTTCGAAAGATGCAAAGTTGAGAGAGGTGTCTCTAGAAATGGAGGCATCAAGAGCCAACCGTAAATAGTATGAACTCAGCTATGTATTTCAAATTCCAATGGCGTCAAGAAGCTCTGAGTGTTGAGAAACCGAAACCAGTGAGTTAGCAACAATGGCGCCACTAGCAGCAACTGCAGGGATTCCTATGCCCGGGAAAGTAGAATCGCCACAACAATAGAGCTGCGGAATGGGAATTGAATGCCCAGGAAACGTTTCTTTACCAGCCTGTATCGCTGGCCCATAAGTTCCTCCATTCCTTCGAAGAAACCTTTGATGTGTTAATGGAGTTCCACCCAATTTCATATCACACTTGTCCCGACTAAAACCCGGACCAAGTGCACGCTCCACGGCTCTCCAGATGACCTGGATTATAAATTTTTTGAGAAATGCTTTAGTTAAGGAAGTAACAGGATCAAAAAAAATTTCCAGGCAGAAGATTGATTCAATCGAGAATGACTAAATCAGGAGATTACACAATATTTCAAAACACTAAATATTTTCATAAGTCCGAATATCTACTAAAATTACAGTGATTTCTGAATATTTATTAATATTACAATGCTTTAATAACCTTTACAGTCATTTGATATGTTTGGGGGTATTTCCACGAGACCAGAAAGAACGAGCAGGACTAGATGAGCAGGAAGCTGGAAGTAGGGCTTGCTTGTGCAAAGACGAGCAGAGGGGAACGAAGCCCGCAGCATGTAGTGGGAGCAGAACCATCCTGCTCCAGCCCAAACGTACTATCTGTGAAGCTAGCTTGCTGTTGAAGGCACGGTACCATTCCTTGAGAACATGCGGCGAGAAGACCCGGTCAACGCTAGTTGAAGTGGTGCGCTCACCAACCTGAGACTTGAAGCCACGCAGAATACGCAACCACCTGCCACCGCAGTCATGGAGATACACGCAACCACCTACTACCGCAGTCATGGAGATACACGCAACCACCTACCACCGCAGTAATGGAGGCACACGCAACCACCTGCCACAGCAGTGATGAAAACACACGTAACCGCCTGTCCCGGAGAAGGGGGAAGGATCCTCGGGAGGCCTATAAAAAGGCAGTCCACGAAGGTAAAATGGTTGGACTTTTTATCACTCTAAGGGGCTAAAAAGGTAAAGAATTCGGAACCGATTAAAAACCTAAGGCCAAAAGATTTACGGCCAGTCTTTTCCCAAAAACCTTCTTATCTGACTTGCGCGTCGGAGGGTTTACACCGGAAAACACCCGGCGCACTCTGACCTGTTCTGTGAACGCAGGAAACGAATAAAAGCAGCTGGGCGAGGAGAGATTCTGGTCGAGATTGAGTTGATCGAGCAGAAAGCCTGGTCGCAGCGGGAAACGACTAGAATTTCGCATCAACATTTTGGCGCCGTCTGTGGGAATCTTGATAAAAAAGCCTTACTTGGCAACAGGGACGGGGATAAAGTAAAAGGAGAACACCATGGAGATTGGGGGGAGTAATGCGCCAGGGGGAGATGCAACGCTGAGTGATTCCATGTTTGGCCAGATGGAGAGGATGGAAAGGCAGATGGAAGCCCTAGCATCCATTCTCGATGAGTTGCGTAATGACCGGAGGGATAATCGGGAAGAGAGGGTGAGAGCTGGTGGACCAGCACCAGGCTACGATGCTATGAGAAGGGATGACACTACCAGGAGACTTGGCGGCGAAGGAGGTTGCTGCTCTATGCGGGAAGATGTTCATAGAAGGGAAGATCAATCCCTAAGAGGACCAAACTTCAATGAGGACGCCGGAATGGCGAATTCAGAGGAGACAGAACTCCGACAACCCATGCACGACGTTGATCAGCGGCGGGATGAGGTTGCAGCCCGAGTTCCTGGTCGGGGAATGCAATTGGAAGAAGAAGTACACAGGCTAGCCCAGGTGCTCGATGACATGCAGGGAAAGAGCAGAGCGCCTGGTTGGAGAATCATGTTGGACAAAGAATCACCTCTCTCGGCGGAGATCATGAGGGCAACCATCCCGAAAGACTTTCATCTCCCCGACTTTAGATACTCAGGGCGAACTGATCCATTGGTGCACGTCGAGTGTTTCAATGACATGACGGGGGTACAGGGGCTATCTCCAACCCAGAGGTGCAGGGTGTTCCCGTTATCTTTGGAGGGACGTGCACACGAGTAGTACATGATGCTTCCTCGCGGGAGTATCAGAACTTTCGAGTAGATGTGCCAGGAGTTTGCGGAGCAGTTCCGAGGAGCAATGGCACCGGAAGACGATATGATGGAGTTAAAGGGCATGAAGCAATGGGAGCAAGAAGCCCTGCGAGACTTCATCAAAAGGTATCACCGAGCTGTCCTGGATTTGGGCGCCTTCAACCATCCTCAGGCGTTAAGAGGATTGAGAGAGGGGGTGAGGATAGGAAGGTTGTGGTATAACTTGAGGAGCCTGCTCATTAAGACTTACGCGGCCGCGTACGAGCAGGCCAAACGAGATGTGGAGATCGAAGAGGAGAAGGCTGCACGGATCAGAATAGACCAGCTGGAAGGTTTGGGGAAAGAGAAGAGGGTGTCACCAGGAAGTGGGCCGATGAGAAGGAAGGATCACCCGATACTTGGTCGTAATGCAGCAGGCCGAGCTGCCACTTACCAACCTCATCAGAGACCACCACAGCACCAGCGTGGTAGAGCATCACCTCCTCGGTCACCAGTGAGGGAACCTTGGAGACGACACGATGCAGCATATGGCAATCCTCATCCCCAGCCCTACAATACTAGAGATAGCAGACTAGAAGCGCTGCCACCACCGCCGACTCGGAGTGGTGCATATGAGGAAAGGGCTGTGCATAGGATAGACCGGAATCAGGACTATGGTCGGTACACCACTTTGAAGGTCCCCCCGGACGAGGTGTACGAGGCCATAAGGGATCGAGGGTTGCTGCATCCCCCTGCTCCCATAACTAAGTTAGCCAGCAGAAGAGATAGGGGACGTTATTGTAAGTTCCATGAGACCCACGGGCATACCACCGCGGGATGCAGAGATCTCAAGACCCAGGTCGAGGATTTGGTGAGAAATCGCTACCTGGATGAATTTATAGATGGGGATTTCCCTAGGGAGGTTTCGACGTATGAGGAAGAGCAGGGTAGCAGAAGCTTGAGGCGTGAGCAGCCTCACGTGAGGGTGATAGTTGGGGGGCCAACATTGGCCGGAAATTCTAATAGAGTAAGGAAGACTTATGCGAGATACGCCATGACTAGCAAAGATGTGTTCTTCAATATCCCGGCGGCGAAACGGGTGAAAGTTAGGCAGGTTCCGATCATGTGGACTGATAAGGACGAAGAAGGGGTTTTATACCCTCACGAGGATGCCCTGGTCATCAAAGCCACTGTTGCGAGCAAGGGGTTCGATAGGATATTGGTAGACACAGGGAGTTCGGTAGATGTGTTGTTTAAATCGACTCTGGAGGAAATGGGGTTAACAGACCTGAAGTTGGACTATACCAACACATCCCTAAAAGGGTTTGGAGGAGGGAAGCTGGTCCCTCTGGGCACAGTTGAGCTGCCGGTCGCAATTGGGAACGCTCCGACAGAGCTGACAACGATGCCGGACTTCGTGGTAGTGGACGAGGAAGGCCCTTACCAGATGATTTTGGGCTGACCATTTCTGAGGATGACCAAAGCGGTACTGTCCAACCATTACCTGGCCCTGAAGTATCGGGTAAATGGGCTCGTAGGAGTGGTGCGAGGAGACCAGAGAACTGCACGGAGCTGTTACTCCTCAGCAGCGAAGGAAACCATGCAAATAACGTCCCTCGATAACCGAGTGGAGAGCAGGACAAGGAGACAAGAGCCGGTCGAGGAGTTGACGACGGTAAGGTTGGGACCAGAGAATTCGGACAGAACAACCAAGATCGGGTCAAGGCTACAGGAGGAACAAAGGAGGGAGTTGGTGCAGTGTCTACAGGCTTTTGTAGATGTCTTTGCATGGACGCATGAAGACATGCCGGGGATTGACCCGGAGATTGCGTGCCACAAACTGGCAATAAAGAAAGGGGCGAAGGCAGTAAGGCAGAAGAGGAGATACTTCAATCAGGAAAGATATGACGCCATAAATGGCGAGGTTGAGAAGCTCCTAAAGGCAGGTTTCATCCGGGAAGTTGATTACCCCGTGTGGATATCCAACGTAGTATTGGTAAAAAAGGCAAATGAGAGGTGGAGGATGTGTGTGGATTTCACGGACTTGAACAAGGCCTGCCCGAAAGATAGCTTCCCTTTGCCAAAGATCGACCAGCTTGTAGACTCCATAGCCGGACATGGTATGCTCAGCTTCATGGATGCATTCTCGGGATATAATCAAATCCCAATGTTCGGGCAGGACGAGGAGATCACCGCATTTATTACCAACCAGGGGTTGTTCTGCTATAAAGTAATGCTGTTCGGTTTGAAAAATGCGGGTGCTATGTACCAGAGACTGGTGAACAAGATTTTCAAGCCACTAATCGGGAGAACAATGGAGGTATATGTAGACGACATGATCACCAAGTCCAAACTCCCAGAAGAACATGTCAAGCACCTTGAGGAGACCTTTTCACTCCTGAGGAAGTACAAGATGAAGCTCAACCCGGAGAAGTGTGCTTTTAGGGTAGAATCTGGGAAATTCCTCGGGTTCATGGTAAGCCACAGGGGAATCGAGGCGAATCCCGAGAAAATCCAAGCGATCATTTAGATGAAGTCTCCTCGAAACCTTAAAGAAGTGCAGAGCTTAACGGGAAGGATCGCGGCCTTGAACCGGTTCATCTCCAAAGCCACGGATAAATGTCAGCCATTCTTCCAAGTAATAAAGAAAGGAAGAGAACAGAGTGGACCCCAGAATGCGAGGAGGCCTTGCAGAACTTAAAGCTGTACTTGCAGCGAGCACCTCTGCTATCCACACCAAGAGAGGGGGACAAGTTGTCTTTGTATTTGGCGGTGTCTAACCGTGCCACAAGTTCCGTCCTTGTGAGGGAGGAAGATGGGGTTCAATACCCGATATATTATACTAGCAAGACCCTACTTGACGTCGAGACCAGATATCAGCAGTTGGAGAAGTGGGCTCTTGCTCTCGTGGTCGCTGCTCGCAAGCTGAGACCGTACTTCCAAGTTTTCCCTATCTCGGTAATAACAAACCAACCATTACGTCAAACTCTACATAAACCAGATTCCTCTGGTAGGCTCATGAAGTGGGCCATGGAGCTGAGTGAGTTCGACATTGACTATAAACCACGAGCAGCAATTAAGGCACAGGCGATGACTGATATCATAGCGGAGTTTGTAGAGCCGGAGGCCTGTTCGGAGCAAGTCTGATGAAGCATCGGACAGTGGTAAAACCCGAGTCTGGCAGGTGTTTGTTGACGGTTCATCGGGGGAGCAGGGATCAGGGGCCGGAGTGGTCCTAGGACCTGAAGGGGAAGAGGTCTCTTATGCTGTGAAGTTAGATTTCGCAGCAACAAACAACCAGGCTGAGTATGAAGCTCTGATAGCAGGTTTGGAGCTAGCTAAAGCCCTGAAAGCGGGAAGAGTGAGGATCAAAACTGACTCGCAATTGGTCGCGAATCACGTCAGTGAGAAATTCCAACCGAGGGAGGAGAAGATGGAACAGTATCTCCGAATAGTGAAGCAGATGATGGGAAGATTTGAGGCAGTAGAGGTGGTACAGATTCCCAAAGAGCAAAACAGCCGAGCAGACATCTTGGCCCGGATGGCAGCGGTAACAGACCCAAAAATGCCCAAGTCAATCCCCCTAGAGGTGAAATCCAGTCCAAGCATTGAACCGAAGCTGGAGGTGTTGAGACTAGAGTAGGATAGCTCGTGGATGGACCCCCTGATCACATATCTCAGAGATGGGATTTTACCACCGGACAAGCTGCAAGCTCAGAAGATCAGGGCCCAGGTCACGAGGTACACATTGATTGATGGGGTGTTATACCGACGAGGATATACTCTCCCGTTCCTTCGGTGCTTGAATGAGGATGATGCGGATTACGTGATGAGAGAAGTACATGAAGGGATTTGCGGGAACCATTCTGGTGGGAGATCCCTGGCCCACAAAGTTTTGAGGCAGGGGTATTTTTGGCCAACGATGCATAGGGATGCGCAAGAGAAGACCAGGAGCTGCACAAGTTGCCAAAGTTTTGCAAGTTTCCCCAACCAGCCACCAGAGAAGCTCACTTCAATGGCGTCCCCTTGGCCATTTGCCCAGTGGGGAATAGACCTAATTGGCCCAATGCCGAAGGGACGAGGAGCAACGACGCATGCAATAGTCGCAATTGATTACTTCACAAAGTGGATAGAAGTAGAGGCCCTCAGCAGCATTACGGAAAAAAGGACAACCGATTTTGTGTGAAGGAATCTAATATGTCGATACGGAATCCCTCATGCCTTGATAACGGATAATGGTAGACAATTTGACAACCATAGCTTCAAGAATTTTTGCCGGGACCTCGGCATAGAGTTGAAGTATTGTTCACCTGCTCATCCACAGTCTAATGGGCAAGTAGAAGCAGCCAATAAGACGATCAAGAAGCTCATCAAAACCAGACTGGGAGCAAAAAAGGAGCTTGGGCTGATGAACTGCCGGGTGTACTATGAGCATATAGAACAACCCATAAGACGGCAACCGGGGAAACTCCGTTTGCCTTGGCCTTCGGGCAGGAAGCAGTTGTGCCAGCCGAGATAGGAACGGCCACGCATCAAATAGAATATTTCAACGAGCAAGAAAACGACGACCATATGTGCTTAAATCTGGACCTGCTAGATGAGAAGAGGGAGCAAGCATCGAAGCAGGTAGTCATTTACCAGCAAAGGGTTGCTCGGTATTACAACCAGAAGGTGAATTTGCGGCAAAGTTGGAGATTGGGTATTGAGGAGGGTGAACCAAAATAAAAAAGATCCGACTCAAGTGGTACTTGGACCAAATTGGAAGGGGCCGTACAGAGTCAAGCAGCTGGTTGGACTTGGAGCCTACAAGCTAGTTCGAGCAGATGGCCACGAGGTAAAGAGACCATGGAACGCGGTGCACCTTAGGAAATACTTTCAATAAAATTTGTAAGCACCACCACATGTTTCCATTCGTGATTGTTGCTTCATGTTTTATGCTTTATTTAATTTACATCAAGTAATACCATGTAAACTGAATGTAAGGAAAGAGGAAATTTGGCCTGTCGTGCTGCTCAAAAATTCGCTAAGGCTTGTAAAGGCTCACGTCTCAAAGCCTGTTTTATGGCGAGGCCGAAGCCAAGCACGTCAGGACCTGCTCGACCGAGCGAAGGCGAGCAGAATCCCATACTTCAAGAATTTTCCAAAGCGTGTAAAGGCTTACGTCTCAAAGCCTGTTTTATGGCGAGGCCGAAGCCAAGCATGCCCGGATCTGCTCGACCGAGCGAAGGTGAGCAGAATCCATACTTCAAGAACTTTCCAAAGCGTGTAAAGGCTCACGTCTCAAAGCCTGTTTTATGGCAAGGCCGAAGCCAAGCATGCCAGGATTTGCTCGACCAAGCGAAGGTGAGCAAAATCCGAAATTAAGAAAAAATTCGCGAAGGCGTGTAAAGGCTCACGTCTCACAGCCTGTTTTATGGCGAGGCCGAAGCCAAGCACGCCAGGACCTGCTCGACCGAGCGAAGGCGAGCAGAATCCCATACTTCAAGAATTTTCCAAAGCGTGTAAAGGCTCACGTCTCAAAGCCTGTTTTATGGCGAGGCCGAAGCCAAGCATGCCCGGATCTGCTCGACCGAGCGAAGGCGAGCAGAATCCCATACTTCAAGAATTTTCCAAAGCGTGTAAAGGCTCATGTCTCAAAGCCTGTTTTATGGCGAGGCCGAAGCCAAGCATGCCCGGATCTGCTCGACCGAGCGAAGGCGAGCAGAATCCCATACTTCAAGAATTTTCCAAAGCGTGTAAAGGCTCACGTCTCAAAGCCTGTTTTATGGCGAGACCGAAGCCAAGCATGCCCGGATCTGCTCGACCAAGGGAAGGCGAGCAGAATCCCATACTTCAAGAATTTTCCAAAGCGTGTAAAGGATCACGTCTCAAAATCTGTCGTATGGCGAGGCCGAAGCCAAGCATCCCTGGATCTGCTCGACCGAGTGAAGGCGAGCAGAATCCCATACTTCAAGAATTTTCCAAAGTGTGTGAAGGCTCACGTCTCAAAGCCTGTCGTATGGCGAGACCGAAGCCAAGCATGCCCGGATCTGCTCGACCGAGCGAAGGGGAGCAGAACCCCATACTTCAAGAATTTTCCAAAGCGTGTAAAAGCTCACATCTCAAAGCCTGTCGTATGGCGAGACCGAAGCCAAGCATGCCCGGATCTGCTCGACCGAGTGAAGGGGAGCAGAACCCCATACTTCAAGAATTTTCCAAAGCGTGTAAAAGCTCACATCTCAAAGCCTGTCGTATGGCGGGACCGAAGCCAAGCATGCCCGGATCTGCTCGACCGAGCGAAGGCGAGCAGAACCCCATACTTCAATAATTTTCCAAAGCGTGTAAAGGCTCACGTCTCAAAGCCTGTTTTATGGCGAGGCCGAAGCCAAGCATCCCCGGATCTGCTCGACCGATCGAAGGCGAGAAGAATCCCATACTTTAAGAATTTTCCAAAGCGTGTAAAGGCTCACGACTCAAAGCCTGTCGTATGGCGAGACCGAAGCCAAGCATGCCTGGATTTGCTCGACCGAGCGAAGGCGAGCAGAACCCCATACTTCAAGAATTTTCCAAAGCGTGTAAAGGCTCACATCTCAAAGCCTGTCGTATGGCGAGATTGAAGCCAAGCATGCCCGGATCTGCTCGACCGAACGAAGGCGAGCAGAACCCCATACTTCAAGAATTTTCCAAAGCGTGTAAAGGCTCACGTCTCAAAGCCTGTCGTATAGTGAGACTGAAGCCAGGCACGCCCAGATCTGCTTGACCGAGCGATGGCGAGCAGAATCCTATGCTTCAAGAATTTCCTGAGGCATGCGAAGGTATTCAAGTCGCGCAAAGGTTCCAAAATCTCAAAATCCGCTTTGTGTTGGGGTAAGAAGTGAAGGATGGAAAGCAGGTTCGCAAAACCATGCTCAGCTTCGCAAAACCATGCTCAGCTTCGCAAAGACGAGTAAAATTCTCAAAGAAAGGCATGAAAATTCCACAACCACAATCCTAATGCAGAGAAATAAGTAATAATATATCTTATTAAGATAGGAATAAGTTGCAAGGTTATTACATATGAAAGAAAGGGCTACTACAACAGAGATCAAAATTTAAGAGGGCGGGTCGATAGGCTGAACAGTCCCCTCAGCAGGTTGTTCCACGTCAGGGGCAAAAGAGGTATCCCCAGTGGCGCCTAGAGGAGTGCTCGCCTCACCAGATGCAGCCAGATCAACACGAGGAGGGATGCTGGTCTCACTAACCGCTGCAGGGTCAACGCAGGGAGAGGGATCCTCCTCGACCGCAATCGGTTCCGCCTCCTCGGCGTCTTCCTTCGCTTCCTTTTCATCCATATGCCGAGAAACAGCTTCGGCAAAACCATCCATGTTGAGACCTGGATGCTGCTTCTCAAGGACGGCCATTATGCTGCGATAAGAATGTCGAAGTCCCTGGTTGTACCGAAGTTCCGCTTCATTCTCTAAGTCCTCGAGTTGGATCGGGTGAGATTCTCGAAGAGATTCAAGCTGAGCCTCATACATGGCCCTCTGCCTTCGTAGTTCTTCCTGCACCCTGGTTAGCTCATCGTCGAGAGTAGCGGCTTTAGCTTGAGCAAGAGCCTCATTCTCCTGTAACTTCAGGTTTTTGAGGTTCAAGTCACCAGCTTTCTTCTCGGCCTTGTCGGCTCTGGTGACCGCCGCCTTATTCTCCTCCTTCATCTTTTTCTCTTACCGCTTAGACTTGGCCTGGTAGTAAGCGAGCATGCAGCTGAGATGGATAACACTGAACTGCATGGCACCCATCAGGTCGGGCAGGGCCAATTTGGAAAACTCCTCCACATCCTTCTTGCTCACATGCGCGGAAAGGTCGTTCATGAATGAGACCAGGTAATCTGGAATGAGGGGAGTGGGTTTTTTGGAAATGGAGGAGGAACCTGGCTCAGTGGCTGCTCGACTACTTTCCACAGTAACAGCAGAGGGAGGTGGCAAGGTTTTCAGAGGAGAGTCTGCTCTGTTGCGAGGGCTCGCTTCGCAGCAGGAGCCTCCTTATCTTCACCCTTCCTGGAAGTTTGAGAGCGGGTACGCTTCCTGGTCAAAGCGGCAATCACAGCATCTTCCATTGGAGGCTCGGTAATTATCAGGCCAGACGCGATCAGATTATCGAGGCTTAACAGCTCGCGGTAGGAGCAGGACTTAGCCAACACAGACTCCACTAGCTTCAGCGGCCCAGGCTCAAGAGGGAAGTGAACACCCCAAGAAACTGCAAAACGAGCAGACAATTGGTTAAGATCAAAACGACAAAAGTGAGAACTACTATGGAGTAAAGACGTCTAAGGCGAGCAGGCAACCTGGGACCACGAATCGAGATGGGACGCGGTAGTCCTTCCCGTCAACCCGTGCAACTTGACCCCAAGGACCCCCAGCAAAAAAGAACTTCCTCTTCCAAGACCCACCACCCCCCGTCGGAAGCCCAGTCACGGGTTTCCTGCTTTTAGAGCTAGATTGAAAATAGTACCAACCGGGATCTTTGGGGCTGCTCTTTAACTGATGTAAGTGACGCAGATCGTCAATAGTGGGCTCGCGTTTACAACACCTATACCATAGGTCGAACAGACCAGATAGCACCCTCCACCCGTTGGGGTTCAATTGACCAGGAGATAGATGCAACTCGCTAAATATCCGGGCAAAGTATGGATGCAAGGGGCACCTCAACCCATGTTTGAAGCTCTCCAGAAACAAGGTAACATAACCCTTAGGAGGCCGACTAGGGGCATCCTTTTTCCCGGGGACCGTAAGGGGTATATCATCGGGGATCCCGTATTGATCCCGAAGAGCCTCAAGCTCGTCTACTGTGATCGTGCAAGTGATCAGATCAATTGAGTAATGCTACGACTGTGCTCTACCCCCGGCCATACTCCTAGTTTCTGGTTGAGACGACTCTGGTAAAGACCCCCCCGAATCATCCTTCTGTTCGTCACTTAGGGTGTCTGACGAGCCCGATGTTCCCACTTCAAAGCTGTTTTGGCTCGAAGAGGTTGTTTCTGGAGACATTCTTCTAGCCCTAGTTGCGATGTCAGAGTTACTGGGTTCTAAAGGGATCCTAGGGTCAAAGGCATCGTCAGCGAGCAGACTGGGTAAGAAGTCCAACTCGTCATCGTCATCAATCTCGATGATTTTTTCTTTGCCTTTCGACATTTCCTAACCTACCACCCTAGCACCACCACCGACTAATATCCAGACAACAGAAAAAGAAAGAAAGGTGTCTACAACTATTGAAGAACGAGGAAATAGAAGCGGTACCTGAAGAATCGGCCGTCGAAGAGGAAGTCCTAGTCGAAATGAGTGTTTCGACTGGAGGGAATCAAGGGTGGAGGTGTATTTGCCGAAAATCGTTCGCCGGAAAATCGAGAAAACGGTGAATGCGCTGGGTAAAAAGTGTTTTGAAATTTCCAAATGAGGGAAAACATCTGGGCTGCCAGTATTTAAATGGGCCCAAGTCTCGAGGGTTTGCGACTCTTGGTTTGAAATTCAAACGGAAGGCTTGATTTCCACCACGTCGCTTCACCCGCAATTAAATGTGACACGACTCTTGGCAGCTTTTCCCACCCAACGTAAGTTGAGATTGTTGAGTTTCTACTGTCGGTTCACTTCGTTATCCAGCACCAGAAACTGGGGCACCTATGTTTGAGGGTATTTTCACGAGACCAGAAAGAACGAGCAGGACTAGATGAGCAGGAAGCTAGAAGTAGGGCTTGCTTGTGCAAAGACGAGCAGAGGGGAACGAAGCCCGCAGCATGTAGTGGGAGCAGAACCATCCTACTCCAGCCCTAACGTACTATCTGTGAAGCTAGCTTGCTGTTGAAGGCGCGGTACCATTCCTTGAGAACATGCGGCGAGAAGACCCGGTCAACGCTAGTTGAAGTGGCGCGCTCACCAACCCGAGACTTGAAGCCACGCAGAATACGCAACCACCTGCCACCGCAGTCATGGAGATACACGCAACCACCTGCCACCGCAGTCATGGAGATACACGCAACCACCTACCACCGCAGTCATGGAGATAACACAACCACCTACCACCGCAGTAATGGAGGCACAAGCAACCACCTGCCACAGCAGTGATGAAAACACACGCAACCGCCTGCCTCGTAGAAGGGGGAAGGATCCTCGGGAGGCCTATAAAAAGGCAGCCCACGAAGGTAAAAGGGTTGGACTTTTTATCACTCTAAGGGGCTAAAAAGGCAAAGAATTCGGAACCGATTAAAAGCCTAAGGCCAAAAGATTTACGGCTAGTCTTTTCCCAAAAACCTTCTTATCTGACTTGAGCGTCGGAGGGTTTACGCCGGGAAATACCCGACGCACTCTGACCTGTTCTGTGAACGCAGGAAACGAATAAAAGTAGCTGGGCGAGGAGAGATTCTGGTCGAGATTGAGTTGATCGAGTAGAAAGCTTGGTCGCAGCGGGAAACGACCAGAATTTCGCATCAACATGATATATTAGAGCAAATGCTTGTGACAACCAAAAGACCCAAGTGTTTTCTACTTTTCTAGCTCTAAGGCACTAAAAGTTAGCATAGAGTTCAATCATATTCATTCTAATGAGTACAATATCTAGATACTTAATTCACTTGAGATTATATATAAGTACGTTAGATCTTTCGGCTCTGAGTTTTTGCATTCAGCACTTCCAGGATCAAGCCCTTTCCACAATTCAAACGGTTCAATTCTTGGTGTATAAGCATGTAACACGTGTTTCCCAAGGGTTGCCAGATCTGGACTTAACAAACTTGGTACAAAAATTTAAACAAAATTTTGATCAGCATCGAATCTTCGGTCCCAGTCATTCACAACTATATGATGAATCCCCAAGTCCTCTCGTAAACCCTGGTCAGTAAGACATTTTGAATAGAAATATAAGATGTTGAACACAAAAATCAGAATAAAAATGGGTTGATGCATAGCACTAGAAACTACAAAGACAAAAAGGTAAAGAACTATTACTTTGGCACAATCAATGGTAAAAGAAAAGACAAACCAAAACATTATTCAGGCTGAAGGGGCCCTAAGGATGCAGAAGACAAAAGGCATTGAGAACTTTCGAGTTGTCCCAAATCTTTCCCTTCCCTTTTCCTTTAATAGAAAATGAAGCTGTTTAAACATTCAAGTCAACAGAGGGCCTTCATCATGGTCTTACATCTAAGACGCCATCTTCCTAATTTGGGATTTCAGGCTGTCATCATGGTTCTGGATATTGAAACCAGTTATGTTGCAGGGCGTTTTAAATCAGTTTATGCATTCCTGAAGGCTCAATAGTTAACGCGTGGTCTTGCTTGATTCGCTATATGACAAATATGTGTGACATAGACTTGACGTACACTTAGATTTACTGAGATCAGTCGCTGAGATTCACACCGTGGAGTCACTCTCCTCTCAAACCCCAAATGAAGATGCATGAACGATTCACATTGTGGAGTCATATCAATCCTATCTCGGTAGGACTTTGGAACAACTTCTTTAGGTAACAGCTTTAACGTGTCCCACATAGATGGATTACTGACAACAGCCTTTCTAGCACGTATAAACTACAGCATTTCAACACATCTCTCCATTAATGAATAAAAAACACATAATTCACTTGAGATTAGTCTTATAACTCCTTTTTACCACAACAAAATCGACTTACTTGACCGCTGCTTAGCTCTGTTCAAAAGTCAAAGTAAGGCATGAAAAATGTGATATTTTTCTAGAAGCCAATTGTTTTTCAATTCAAGTTTGGTGAGCCGAAAATGAAGAATGGAGAATTGGTGATGGCTTTGAAAATAATAATAATTAAAAATTATATTTTTAATTATTTTATTCTTAGCATAGTAATTCACTTCTCCTATAAATAGCTAAGGATTTCATTCATTTGAAATCATCCCAAGTTTGTGAAGCTTATAAGTTTCTAAGCTTTTGAGAGTGAGCAATTGGAGAAAGTGTGTGAGAGTACTGGGTGTATTTGGGTTCTGGGAAAGTGAGATTTCTTTACTCAAATTTGTACTCAAATAATTGTTAATAATACAATTATTTTTCTCTTGCTCCCGTGGACGTAGGCATATTGCCGAACCACGTAAATTTTGTGTCCTTTATTTTTCTGTGATTATTTGGTGCGCTTGATTCCGCATTCCGCGCACAACAAGTGGTATCAGAGCCGACGGTTCGTACTTGGGGGATACGATACTGTTCACGTATACGGTGCTGTTCACGTATACGGTACTGTTCACGAATACAGTGGAGACGGCCATTTGTACTTGGGAGACAGTCTATTGTAAGTAGTGTATATTTTTGCATGTCTAGGAAAGTTCTGTCAACAAAGGCGATAAGAGTCTAAGGATTCTGGTTTTTAATTGGGACCTAGTTCCCGTCCAGTTTCCTGGGAACTTTCCTGGTGCATTTATTCACACGAAATTAACATTATAGAGACTGTTTTTCAAGTGGAAATAGTTTTTTGTGAAAATGGTAGAAGGTGAAACTTCCAGAATTGAAGAGAGATCTACCGAGACTATTTCTGGAGACACTTCAGGTGGGAGGCGAGATTTGTCAAATCATTATTCAGCACCTGTTATAGGAGGCCAGAAGATCGATGTTGAAAAATTTGATGGGAAAATCAACTTCGGCATGTGGAGGCGCGAAGTTATGGATGCCCTTATTCAAATCGACCTCGATGTTGTTCTGAAAAATAAAAGACACTTGTATGATGAAGAAATTTGGGATCGTATGAACGAGAAAGCTTGTGGTCAGATCAGATCTTGTTTGACCAAGGAGGTGAAATACTTGGTGAAAGATGAGGAGTGTGCGGTGGCTTTATGGCATACATTGGAGGAAAAGTACCTAGTGAAAAGTCTTGAAAATCGCTTTCATGCAATGAGCCAAGTATATGGTTTTCGAATGAAGCATGGGGTGTCAATGCACGATCATGTCTCAAGATTTGAAAAGTTACTTGCTGACTTGAAAAATCTTGATGAAGATATTAAGGATGAAGTCAAGGCTATGATTCTGTTACACTCACTACCAAAGGAATATAGCCATTTTATGACTACTTTGATATATGGGAAAAGTGTGATCATCTTCAAAGATGTTTGCACAGCATTGACAAGCTTGGAGATTCGGAATAATGATAAAAATTCTGAACGAACATCGTCTGAAGCTTTGGTGAGTAGAGATTGGGCGATGGAAAAACAAAAGAAGCGTGGTGGAAAGAATTCTCGATCCAAATCGAGAAGCAGAAATATAGCTCGAGACAAGTGTGCCTTTTGTTATGAAAAAGACCATTGGAGGAAAGATTGTCCAAAGGCTCAAAAGAGAGATGGGAAGAAACCAGCAGCAGCAAACATGGCACAGAAAGCTGAAGACTCTGATTATTCATTAAGTATTACTCCTGCAGCAAACGTGGCTAGTTCGAGCGAGTGGATAATTGATACTGGAGCAACCTATCATTTGTGTCCTATTAAGGAATGGTTTACAGATTTTCGTAATCTGGAATCCGGTGCAGTTGTGATGGGGAATGATCAACCTTGTCGCACAGTGGGGATAGGAACAATTCGGCTCAAAATGTTTGATGGAATGGTCAGAAAACTCAAAGAGGTTAGATTTGTTCCAGCTTTAAAGAAAAATCTAATTTCTGTGGGTGCTTTGGAAGCTAAAGGCTACAAGGTTACCATTGAAGATGGTATAATGAAGTTTACACATGGGGCTATGGTGATTCTGCAAGGAGTTTGGCGTCATAATCTGTACTATTTAAAGGGAGGTACAACTGATGAAGCAAATGTTGTTGAGGCGCACAGTGATACCACCAAACTATGGCATGTACGACTGGGACATGCTGGAGAGAAGTCTTTGCAAACTCTGATGAGGCATGGACTCTTAAAAGGTACCAAAACCTGTAAATTGAATTTCTGTAAGCATTGTGTAGTAGGCAAGAAAACAAGAGTCAAGTTTGGTACAGCAAATCACGATACTAGTGAGATCCTTAAATATGTTCACAGTGATGTATGGGGACCAACCAAGACTGCATCAATTGGTGGAAGCCATTATTTTGTTACATTTGTTGATGATTTCTCTAGACGTGTGTGGGTGTACACCATGCGAGCAAAGGATGAGATTCTAGAGATTTTTGTGAAATGGAAGAAATTAGTGGAGACTCAAACTGGCAGAAAGATTAAAGTATTACGATATGATAATGGGGGTGAATATACTTCTGATCCATTCTTGCAAGTATGTCAGAACGAGGGTATTAAAATACATTTCACTGTGAGACATATTCCGCAACAGAACGGTGTGGCTGAGCGTATGAATCGTACTTTACTGGAGAAGGTACGGTGTATGTTATCTAATGCTGGTTTAGATAAAAAGTTTTGGGCTGAAGCTGTGAGCTACGCAAGTCACTTGGTAAACCGGTTGCCTTCTGCTGCAATTGAAGGTAAAACTCCTATGGAAGTGTGGTCTGGAAAGTATGCACAGGACTATGATTCCCTTCGTGTATTCGGGTGTCCAGCTTATTATCATGTCAAAGATGGTAAACTGGATCTTCGTGCTAGAAAAGTTATCTTTGTGGGATTCAAAGGTGGAGTAAAGGGCTTCAAGCTTTGGGATCTCGAAGATAAAAAGTTTGTGTGTAGTAGAGATGTCACATTTGATGAAGTTTCAATGATGAAAACTTCAAGTTCTCAGCAGGTGGAGAACAAGACCACATAGGCATTGCAGCGGGTGGAGTTTGATGCAACTCCATATGTACCAGTTAGTTCTACATCGAAGAAGGGTTCAACTATGGAGGTGACACCTAGAGTTGAAGAAGAGGTTGTTTCTTCTAATGTCCCACAAAATAAAGAAACAATTGATGAAGTAGATAATGATGATTTTATAGCAACAAGGAGGCCAAGAAGAGAAATAAAGAAACCCGGATGGCTTACTAAAGATATGGTGGTAGCCTATGCACTTCCAGTTATTGATGATGACATCCCCAACACTTTCAGTGAAGCATTACGTAGCAGTGAAAGTAATCAATGAAAGTTAGCCATGGAGGAAGAGATGAAGTCTCTCTATCAAAACCAGACTTGGGAACTTGTAAAGTTACCAAAGGGGAAAAGGGCTATTGGCAATAAATGGGTCTACACCAAAAAGCAAGGATCTTCGAATCAAACAACTCCTCGATACAAGGCAAAGCTCGTGGCAAAAGGTTTTGCTCAAAAGGAAGGTATTGACTACAATGAAGTTTTCTCTCCAGTTGTAAAACATACTTCCATTCATATCCTACTTGCCTTAGTTGCAGAATATGAGTTAGAGTTGGCTCAATTGGATGTTAAGACGGCGTTCTTACACGGAGATTTGGAGGAGGAAATCTATATGATTCAGCCTTGTGGTTTCAGAGTTGCTGGAAAGGAGAATCATGTGTGTAGGTTGATTAAATCTTTGTATGGACTGAAGCAGTCGCCAAGGCAGTGATACAAAAGATTTGATCAATTTATACAAGGGCAGAAATTCACTAGAAGTGAACACGATCATTGTGTTTACTTTAGAAAACTACCAGATGGAGTTTTCATCTATTTGTTACTCTATGTCGATGATATGCTTATAGCTTCGAAGAATAGAGATGAGATCGAAAGATTAAATAAGCAGCTGGCTTCTGAGTTCGAGATAAAAGACTTGGGTGATGCATAGATAGTACTTGGGATGGAGATACGTAGAGACAGGAAGAATGGGAGCGTATGGTTGACTCAAAAGTCTTATTTGAAGAAAGTGCTAGAAAGATTCAGTATGGATGACAAAACTAAATCGGTATGTACACCTCTAGCTCCTCATTTCAAATTAAGCTCTTCTTCATGTCCTAAATCTCAAGAGGAGCACGATTACATGGTTCGTGTTCAGTATGCTAGTGCTGTGGGTAATCTTATGTATGCTATAGTAAGCACAAGGCCCGATATATCTCAAGCAGTGAGCATGGTTAGTAGATACATGCACAATCCGGGTAAAACTCAATGGCTTGCGGTAAAGTGGATTCTCCGATATTTGTATGGGACAGTTGATGTTGGGTTATTGTTCAAGAAGAATTGTGGTCAACAATGTGTTGAGTATTGTGATTCTAATTTCGCTAGAGACCTTGACAAGCAAAGATCAACAACGGGCTACGTATTCACATTGGGTGGAGGTCCGGTTAGCTGGATGTCGATTCTACAATTGACAATTGCTCTATCCACTACGGAAGCAGAGTATATGGTAGCAACTGAAGCTGTAAAGGAAGCTATCTGGTTGAAAGGCTTGTTAGGTGACTTGGGAGTAATCCAGGAGAACATTGCGGTCTTTTGTGATAACCAAAGTGCAATATTCCTTGCGAAGAATCAAACATATCATGCTCGGACGAAGCACATAGATGTGAAATATCATTATGTGAGGGAGATTATCGAGAGCGGTGTTGTGTTGTTGAGAAAGATCGACACCAAAGATAATCCATCAGATATGTTGACGAAGGTAATTTCTGGGGTTAAGTTTCAACATTGCTTGAAACTAATTCAAATCCTTCGATTGTGTTAAGATATGTCCTTCGGGAATTATGAACTACGGTTGGCTTGATCCCAAATTTTGGGTACGTAAGCAGTCATAGAGATGCAGTCACTTTAGGGATGATGGCTCGTTGATGGGCTCGTTGGTAGTTGGCTCAAATTTGAAAATTTTCGCCGAGGTGGAGAATTGTTGAAAAGTCAAAGTAAGGCATGAAAAATGTGATATTTTTCTAGAAGCCAATTGTTTTTCAATTCAAGTTTGGTGAGCCGAAAATGAAGAATGGAGAATTGGTGATGGCTTTGAAAATAATAATAATTAAAAATTATATTTTTAATTATTTTATTCTTAGCATAATAATTCACTTCTCCTATAAATAGCTAAGGATTTCATTCATTTGAAATCATCCCAAGTTTGTGAAGCTTATAAGTTTCTAAGCTTTTGAGAGTGAGCAATTGGAGAAAGTGTGTGAGAGTACTGGGTGTATTTGGGTTCTGGGAAAGTGAGATTTCTTTACTCAAATTTGTACTCAAATAATTGTTAATAATACAATTATTTTTCTCTTGCTCCTGTGGACGTAGGCATATTGCCGAACCACGTAAATTTTGTTTCCTTTATTTTTCTGTGATTATTTGGTGCGCTTGATTCCGCATTCCGCACACAACAAGCTCGATTCCGGTGGCTCTATCATTTTCAACTACTATGTTTTCCGCGACGTCTCAGTGAAAGTCGTCCGCCAAACTTCTCTATTCCCGGACAAGAGCATTAACAAGAGCCCCACTTCCACGAAGTGGGTACTCCAGAGAGCAACCTGGCTTGTACCATTCTGCAAACATGTAAACCTGAAAAGGATTGGAAAAAGAAAGATGAGGTCACTTAGAAATTAAGGATCTTAAGCATGCAGTGTTTGGCTAGTAAGAAAATGACAGAAACGAAGAAAGAAAATAAATTGAACAGAGAGCTTGATTTAATCACTTAATCAATCGTTTACAATGACTTTCATTAACTATTTATACTTGCTAACTAACAGTAATAACAATCTTCTTAACAGCTGTCAACTCATTATTGGCTAAGCTACACTTAAACAATAACAACTAATGAAATCATCCAACTCAACTATCCAGCTCATCAATCCTTGTCAAATTAATCTCAGCCCTTTATCTTCTGCTGATGACTAATCATCTCAACACCCCTTCTCAAGCTTAACGGTCATGGAACAACATTAAGCTTGTCTCTGTAGTAATTGAAAAAGGAGTAAGCCATAGGCTTTGTAAGTACATCTGCAACATTCCACTCACTTGGTACATACTTGATCTTCACTTGCTTGCCTGTTACCTTTTCTCTTATGAAATGCACATCTAACTCTATGTGCTTGGTTCTTGCATGATAAACTGGATTTGTTGCTAATGCTGCTGCTCCATTGTTGTCACACCAGATGGTTGGTACTTGGCTGCACTCCAATTTGAGTTCTCCAAGTAAAGCTTGAATCCAAATGATTTCTGCACAAGTTGTTGACAAAGCTCTATACTCTGACTCTGTGCTAGACCTTGCTACAGTTTGCTGCTTCTTGGAAGACCATGAAATGAGATTCTGACCAAGATATACACAATATGCTCCAACTGATTTCCTGTCATCAACATCGCATGTCCAATCTGCATCTGTATATGCTGTTAAATTGACTTCACCACCAGCTTTAAACAGCAAACCATACTCTTCAGTGGCCTTCAAGTATCTTAGGATTTTCTTACAAGCAATCCAGTGCTTCTCAGTTGGTGCAGCAAGAAATTGGCTCAACTTGTTCACTGCAAATGCAAGTTCTGGTCTTGTAAGCACCAGATACTGCAGAGCTCCTATTACACTTCTGTATTCAGTAACATTAACAATCAAGTTATCATCATTCCCTGCTCTTCTTAGCTTTTGTCTTGTGCTCATTGGTGTATCACTTTCTCTGCAGTTTTCCATGTTAGTTCTTGTAAGCAAATCCCTTACATATTTGGCCTGTGAAAGATGTAAACCTCCTTTTGCTGTATGTGTAACCTCAATGCCAAGGAAATAACTGAACTCACCAAGATCTTTTAAGGCAGAAGTATCTCCAAGATTTTTTATGAATGTTTCAATTACTGCATTGTTATCACCAGTAATTAATATATCATCCACATATACTAAGACAATCACAATACCTCCAGATTCATGTTTGATGAACAAAGATGAGTCTGCTTTTGAGTTCTGAAACCCCCACTGCAACAGTGCTTTCCTTAATCTATCAAACCAGGCTCTGGGAGCCTGTTTAGACCATAAAGAGCCTTAAGCAACTTACAAACATGGCCTGATGGAGATTGAACAAAACCCTCAGACTGAAACATGTAGACATCTTCATTGAGCTCCCCATTAAGGAAAGCATTGTTGACGTCGATTTGTCGGACAGTCCAGCCCTTTATCACAGCAAGACTAAGCACAATTCTCACAGTGGATTGTTTAACTACAGGACTAAAAGTCTCAAAGTAATCAATCCCAGGTGTTTGATGAAACCCTTTTGCTACCAACCGTGCCTTATACTTGGACACTGAACCATCTGCATTGTACTTAATGCGAAAAACCCACTTGCAGCCAACAATTTTAGTGGCTTGAGAGGCTGGAACAAGAGTCCAAGTCTAGTTTTCCATAAGAGCATTATACTCAGCCTGCATAGCAGTCTTCCATTTGGGGTTTGAAAGAGCTTGTAAGACAGTGGCAGGTTCTTGTTCACCCAGAACAGAGGAATAAGCAGGAAATTTTGGTTTAAAAACTCCTGCTTTGGCTCTTGTGAGCATATGATGGGTTGGCAGAGGTGCGGGATTAGGTGATTGATGAGAGTTTGGTGAGCTATGTGAGGATTGAGGAGTGTAAGATGGCTGAGTAGAAGATGAAGGTGAGCTGGAGGAACAAGAAGAAGCTGAAGTTGCAGGCATCTGAAACTGTTGTATAATGGTGTCACTTGAGCTTGAAGTATCAAGAAGTGGAACTGACACTGAAGAGACCTTGAACATAGGATGTCTATATTCAGAGAGAGAGTTTGAAGATTGTTTTGAGAACAGAGAGCCAGTGGAAAAAGGAAATTCTGACTCATTAAAAACAACATGCCTAGCAACATAGATTACACCTTTGGAGCTTAAACACTTATAACCTTTGTGATCTGGACTGTAACCGATAAACAAGCACTTAGTAGTGTGATAAGTGAACTTGTGTTTGTTATAGAATCTCAAATATGGAAAACATGAACAACCAAAACATTTTAGAAAGGCATAGTCAGGCTTTTGTTTGAACAGAATTTCAAAGGGAGATTGATAGGATGGCAGAGTAGAAGTTGGTAGTCTGTTGATAAGAAAAGAAGATGTTAAGAAGGCTTCCCACCAGAAACTAAGAGGTAATTTAGCTTGGGCAATGAGAGTTAAACCCATCTCAACAAGATGTTTGTGTTTTCTCTTTACTGTACCATTCTGGTGATGTGTGTGAGGGCAAGGATGTTGGAATAAGATACCATGTTTTTGAAGATAAGGCACAAAGGACCTGAATTCCCCTCCCCAATCTGACTGTAAAACTTTAATGGCTGTTTCAAACTGTTTTTCAACTTGAGTTCGAAAGATAATGAAAACAGACAAGGCTTGAGATTTTGTTTTTAAAGGATAAATCCAGGTATATCTACTATAATCATCAATGAAGATGATATAGTATCTATAACCATTGAGAGAAGTAATGGGTACTGGACCCCATAAATCTGTGTGAATGAGTTCTAGAGGTGAGGTTGTTTTGTTTTCAGTTACTCCAAAATGCAACTTATGAACCTTTCCATATTGACAGGCATCACAAAAATCTAGAATCTTAGTTTTATTGCTGAAATGTAAATGTTTACAATTTGTAAGTACATATTTCATGACCTTTGAACTAGGATGACCAAGCTGCCTATGTAAGATATTTATTGAAGTGCTGGAAACTGGATTAGAATGAGACAGCTGACTATTTTGAGAGAAGTGTTGAGCAACTTTGGCTTGAGAACTTGCATTGAAACATATCTGTAAACCATCTGAACAGTGTGACATCATAGACACAGGAATAGAAACTGACTCTTTATTTTTGACAGAAATTAAGGCTTGATGAATTTTACTTCCAGGCTCAAGTTTCAGCTTATACAGACCCTTCATAGCCACAGCCTCCAGCAAAACTGTCCTCTTCTTCTTGTCCTTAAGAAAGCAAGTGTTTCCACATAATTCAATGATCAAGGAATTATCAGAAGTTAGCTTAGATATGCTTAAAAGATTTTTGGTGATGTGTGGCACAAACAAAAGGTTTTTAAGCAACAGTGTGTAATTTCCAACTTCTAAATGAGTACTTCCTATATGCGAAATAGTAAGGCCATATCCATTTCCAATTATAAGCTTTTCATTACCTTCATAAGGCTCACTGATGCTGAGATTGCTGAGATCATTACTCAAGTGGTGTGTTGCTCCACTGTCCAGGTACTAGCCATCATCCATTACAGTTTCTGGAGTTGCCATATAAGCTGACACATTTCTCTGACTATAACCTTGATTGAAGCCTTGATTGTAGTGGTTTTGATGTAGATATCTTACTGCTGGAACGAAATCCTTATTGAACCTATCCTTGCAAATATCAACAGTATGTCCTATGGTGAAACACACTTGACATCTTGGCTGGTATTGCTGTGAAAAATTTCCAGGCACTTGAGTTCTTCCACCTTGATTCCAAGATCTTCCTCCATTCATATTGTTTCCTCTTCCACCTTTCTTTCCTCTGTAAAACATTCCTCATTGATTAGGTTTAAAGTTCCCTTGCATCATGTAACCATAATTTTCAGATCTTGCTACATCTTGATTAAAACCAGATTTTGTATTGTAGATACCAAAACCTTTCTTCTTATTGTTTCCTTTCTGAACAAAATTTGCACCAAAGGCTAGATTTGCCTCCATTGTTTCAGCTAAAGCTTGCTGTTCTAGCATTCTCTCATGTGTCATTAACATGGACAGTGATTCTGACAAATCAAGCTCTAGTCCTCTTCCTGTGATCAAGACTGCTACAGGATTGAAATCTGAACCAACTCCACTTAATACACTCATCATGAAGTCATAGTCATTCATTGGTGCTCCTGTTGCTGCCATGCTATCTGCTATGCTTTTCATTTTGTGAAAATAGTCATAGATGCTCAAATCGTTCTTCTTTGTCATGAGCATTTGATTTTTCAGTTGCAGTACTCTGGTTTTATTTTGTGAACCAGAGAGTTTTTCCAGAGCTCTCCAGACTTCAAAAGAAGTTTTGCATCCAAGAACAATTCCGAGAACACTCTCAGTCATTGAAGAGAGTAACCAACCTAGTAGCTGCTGATCAGTTCGCTTCCATATCACAAATTCAGTGTTTGGAATCCGCTGATCTGAATGTGATGCTGTGATTGAACCATCAATATATCCTTCTAATCCATTTCCCTGAATGGATGCCAATACTTGCATTTTCCAGATCAGATAGTTTGATCTGTCGAGCTTGATTGGTGTAGGAAAGGTATATGAAACAGTTGTGGTTTGATTTGAGCTTGATGATGCCATCTGGCTCTGATACCAACTTAGAAATTAAGGATCTTAAGCATGCAGTGTTTGGCTAGCAAGAAAATGACAGAAACGAAGAAAGAAAATAAATTGAACAGAGATCTTGATTTAATCACTTAATCAATCGTTTACAATGACTTTCATTAACTATTTATACTTGCTAACTAACAGTAATAACAATCTTCTTAACAGCTGTCAACTCATTATTGGCTAAGCTATGCTTAAACAATAAAAACTAATGAAATCATCCAACTCAGCTATCCAGCTCATCAATCCTTGTCAAATTAATCTCAGCCCTTTATCTTTTGCTGTTGACTAATCATCTCAACAAGGTCAGATATACGCAGGCATCATCTATAGATATAAATTACTATGATTTCATAACCAAGAACATGAATAGAGATATCATGTTATCAGTATACCAGACATACAAGCGCGATATATAACGAGATTTTCATTTCGGTGAATGAAATTATGATAAATTAATCTCACGTTGTTTTACAGTACATAATGTGTTGACCACTGTAGTCATTTTCTCTTTGCACAAGTGATCAGCAGCATACTCATGCAGACAAATTCAAACACACTAAGGAAGCAGCAGTTATAATCATTAATAGTTTATCCAGATTTAATTCTTTCAGGAAAAAACAATTACATAATAGTTACCATCTCTGCTTAGAGTATACCATTAGATTTCACCCCTGCAAGTAGGAAAGCCAGAAGATCTATCCAGTTCCGTACAAAAGGGTCTTTAAGGTCCAATGAATCAATAATTTCTGAGAATGGTTGAGAAGTTTCGTTGCACCCAAAGCTCCCTGAGGTCCCATTTGAATAAATGAGAAGTTTCCCATTTGAATCAATAATTTCTGAGAATGGTCTGAGCAGTTTCCTTCAGGTAGGGTTGTCCAATAATTTCTGAGAAGTTTTGCTCCACATAACCAAAATTTAGACTTCATTTTGTCCATTATAAGATCTTACACGTGCATAAATACATAAAATGGCGCACACATAAAATACATGCATAACTCATCCGGTACTAAAGTGCATCGATGGATTAGTTCAACAAAATTCACATATTTAATAATGCTTGTTTAAGTCAAGTCTAAAACTAAATACATACTGGTTAAAAATAATAAAAATAGAAAATAATACAAAGTTGCATATAAAATAAATTCCCGGATTTTATGATTCCATTGTTCTAAATTTTAACGTATACATATGCATCCGAATACTGTCAAATTTTGAGAGTTGTTTTACTAATATCTTAAGTCATACATTAAAAAAAAAAGTTGTTAGGAGCATGTTGACATATTATGCAATTATTATATTAACATTTAGCTCTAAATACATCAAAAAATGACGATTCTAAATGATAACCGCTAAATAAAATTTTATTTGTTGTTTGTACGTAGTGTTTTCATTTAGTAATATTTTAATATGTATATACCCACACACAACCTTGTAGGAAAACAAATCCAATTGCCTATATAATTTATTTAAGTGATAAAAAGAAAGAAAAAAGCATGTAATATTATTTACAAAAACTACCTTGTTACATTGAAAAATAAAAAATAAAAAAAAGGAATCTCAGAAAACCATCAATATCTAACAAACCATAATCAATAATCTTCTTTAACTCCACTCAAAACAAAAATAGAATATTCACTTAAAATAGTTAGTCATCGACACAATGAACTCACAAATCCTGATAATTTTTTAAGTGCGGGTTACTAATTACAAAGAGCCAAACAATTCGCTTAAAATATACGATACAATGATAAAATTAACTTTAGGACCAATGCCATACAAGCTATTTAAATATCATAAAAATAATAATAGGGTGCCATTTTTTTTTAAGATTATGAGGAGAGAGATTATCCATCTCTTCAATAGGCGCATGAAGTTGATATTCTTGTGCATTTAATGGCTATTTTGATGAAGCAAGATGACAAAAGCTTAAAATCAATCATGTTTATGCGCACACCAATAATTGATGGGATAAGAATATCCTCCTCCTTAGATGTCCATGTCAATTTTTTTTCATTTTTTTTTCAAATAATCAACAATACGAAAGGAAGGAAAATATATAACAGTATGAGCCCTTGTCTTTAATAGATTTTGTTGAGTAATGGAAAGTACCAGCTTAATTATCTCCTCACCCTTCACCCTAGGGTAAATCTTTCTAGCTGAATGGCACGAGAGGAGTCCTGGTAATACATTTTGTATGGGGCATATGCCAACTATAAACGAGTACCGACCAGATACTCATCACTCGAAAAAAAGGACATGATCTCACGAACTCACAATAGTTTCACTATACCCCAAACCGCTGGGGAGAACATAACATCCCACGTTTACCCACGATTTAGTGGTTGAAGACCCATGAAAGTCCGTCATCACCCTAAAATGGGGGCATGGAGAATACTCAGAAAACGTGGGATGATTGCCTATAAAATTAGGAGCAAAGGGAAAACTCTGCCAAACTAAAACCAGAATTTATTCTATACAGATCTTTGATATACATTGTGTTGAGAATATTATAGTTAGTTTACTCAACTTAAATCACATTGTTTTTCCATAAACATTTTATACTGACTTAAGCATCGGAGGGTTTACGCCGACAAAACCACAGGTGTCTCTGACTTGTTTCTATGAATGCAAGCTTAGAAAGAAGAGAAAAAGTGATTTGGTTCCCAAGAGCTCGGGCAATCGCTAAAGCAAGGAGAGTGCAACCTCTTCTCCGTTGTCAACACAAGCGTTGGTGGAACGATTTGGTCGGGCTAAGGGCGACCATATTTCAACATCAACATTTTGGTGCCGTCTGTGGGGAGCTGGATAAAAAGCTACCACTAAATTATTAATCATTAGAGGAGCAGCAGGCGATCGGTTATGGATGTGACAAGGAAGAACACCCTGGTGGGCGACAATGAAACCGGCGAGACGATAACTCTCCGAGAGATAGCAAACGAGGCTAGAGAGAGAATGATGCAAGAACGAATGGAGCGAATGGAGCGAATGGAGAAGCAAATAGAGACTCTCATAACTATATTGCATGAGCTGAGAGATGAGCGAAGAAGGGAGTATGAGACCACCGTAGTGAGAGATAAAGCCATCGCAGAGCCCAGCCATCGAAGGCGTAGAACCGAGGAGATTCCTCCATTGGCGGAGCAACCTTATGGGGTGCATCACCATAGAACTGCAGTTCGGATCCCAGGAGAGCGTGCGGACAAGAGGAGAGATCAATCTCGCTTTGGGCGTGCTCTAGAAATTGATAGTCGAGGAACAAATGTTGAGGAAAGTGAGCTCAGACAGTGGCTGCATAATGCTGAGCAAGAGCTAGATCAAGTCGCCGCACGCAATCCTCACTGCGATTTAGAATTGGAAGGTGAGGTACGACGATTGGCGCAGGTGATGGATGAGATTTAGGGCAAGAGAAAGCCACCGAGTTGGAGGATAATGCTGGATGAAGAGTCTCCGCTATCAGCCGAGATCATGGGTACTATGATCCCCAGATATTTCCGCTTTTCTGACCTCAAATACTCCGGGAGAAGCAACCCGTTGGTGCATATTGAGCGTTTCAATGTCATGACGGGTGTATAGGGGTTAACACCAGCTCAGAGGTGTAGGGTGTTTCTATTGACATTAGAAGAACGAGCCCGAGAGTGGTACTGTTGTTGAGTATTAGAAAATGCATATTTATAAAGGAGAAAATCGTCATTTTACATTTCAAGTCTTACTAACAACCCTTACTTTATGTGTTTAAGTTTCTTGTACTTTAATTATGTGTATTTTATTTTAATTAAGTATTTTATGTATTTTAGAGGCATCATAGTCATTTCACAATAAACGAGAGATCAAATGGCAAAACGGACATCATTTTTGAACTCAGGACAGTCGAAAACCTTAGGAGGAGCATAAAAGGAAAAATGCAATGTTCACATGTATGGTACTATTCACATGTACGAGTATCGTCTACGTTACTGTTCACGGCACTGTTCATATAGACGGACCGATGACGTGTTAAGATCCGGTTGGACTAAAATTCTCATGTACTGTTGATGGTGACGTGGCAGCATATTAGTGGACTAAAAACTGCGCGTACGATACATGCAACACAGGGGATTATTTACTGTGTAAATAGTGGGTGAACCGCGTTACTGTGCAAATAATGGCTGAACCACGTTACTGTGCAAATAGTGGCTGTTGACTGATGCGTGGCGAAATCCTGAGCGTCCAAACTGTTTTTATCCGATGGCCATGATTTACTCGATGTAACTATAAAAAAGGGGCCTCCCCCCCTAATTTGGCACCTCTGAATCCATTTCTGGGATTCATTTTCTGTAATTCTCTCTCTATCTTGTATTTTCTACGTATTTTAATAAATTTCCATTTTGCCCCTAGTTCAACTATGAGTGGCTAATTTTCTTTCAAGCTTGGGTTGAAGGTGAAGTCTCAACATGTGTCATGGGCTTGATTTAGTAAATTTATTTTCTCTTCCCCTCTAGTTTTTGTGGATGTTTTGACTTCTCGTCGACAAATAATACTAATCTTGTCTAGTACTGCACTGGTTTCACCGGCTCCCTAGTATAAGGTTATTATTATTTGGCACGATAAGCCCTTAGCACCATATTTATTAGAGCGTAGTTCATGAGGTATGGATTCCCCCCTCATGATTTAATTGGTATTAATAAGGAATATTTAGCCCATGATGAATGTTGATACGGATCCAGATACCCAAGTACGTCATTTTATTAGAATTCTCTTCAATTTATTATTGCCATTTCAATTTCAATTTCAGAATTTATTCTTGCCATTTTAATTTAAGTTTTAGCATATTTCAAATCATCCAACCACCCATTTACAAAATTAATTCTATATATATAATTAAAATCCACCTCCTCGTGGGATCGACACTCGTCACCATTGATCTACACTACAACAGATTCGTGCGCTTGCGAGTTCAATAAAATTTGCACAACAACTGTAAGCTGCCGTGTGGAAGTATAAGGGGCTATGAGCAAATGTGCCAAGAGTTGGCCAAGCAGTTCCGCGAAATGGTAGCCCCAGAGGACGACATGATGGAATGGATAGGGATAAAGCAAGAGGAGCACGAATCCCTTCGCGATTTTGTGAAGAGATATCATCGGGCCGTACTTGATCTGGGAGCTTTCAATCACCCACAAGTACTGAAAAGATTAAAAGAAGGTGTGAGGATAGGCTGATTGTGGTACTACCTGACAAAATCCCATCATTTAAAGTTATTCGGCGGGATATGAGCAAGCGATGAGGGATACATAAATTGAAAAGGAAAAACGACGAGTATTAAGAGTGAACAACTGGAGGAGCTGATGTGAAAGGAGAAGAGAACATTGAGTGGGAATGGGTCTGGAAAGTGAGCTGGAGAATCATCAGTAATGGGGGAACATCAGCTCGGTCCCGCCCTTACCCCATAAGTCAAATACCACAATAGTTCCAACACAGTTAAACTCAGCATCAACGCTTCCCATTCCCTGAGCAGCAGCGTGAATTCCTATAGATGGCTACCCATCCTTATCACAACGCTCCCAAGGCATTGAATGCAGTTAACCCCAAGGCGGGCTGACCAAACCAACCGCCTTTAGTGCCAACCCGAGATGATTTTCATGACAGTCGAACAGTCCAACTGATTGATCAGAGCTTGGCATATAAGCAGTACACCCCGTAGAAAATTTCTATGGAAAAATTGTATGAAAGAATTGAAGGACAAAGCCTGTTGTACCTCTTGCTCCTGTAATCAAACTAGCTCACAAACGAGGTAAAGGCAGATTCTGCAAGTTCCACGACACTCATGGCGACACTATCGGCTAGTGCCGTTATTTAAAAAACCAGGTGAAGGACCTAGTAAGAAACCAATATCTAAATGAGTATGTGGATGGGTCATTTCCTGTCATAGAATCACAATATGCGCTAGGGAATAAAGTTGAGAAGAGTCTAGAGTGTGAGCAGCCAACCATTTGGATGATAGTAGGGGGTCAACATTAGTTGGAGATTCGAACAGGGCTAGGAAGAATTATGGACGATATGCCCTGACCAGTAAAGAAGTGCTTTTCAATTTGCCGGCTGCCAATAGGGCGAGGGTAAGACAAGTTCCCATTATGTGGACGGATGATGACGAAGAGGGTGTCTTATACCCCCATGAGGACACACTGGTAATTAAGGCGACTGCGGCGGGTAAAGAGTTTCAGGGAATATTGGTGGACACATGCAGCTCGGTCGATATACTTTTTAAGTCGACTTTGGATAAGATGGGAATTGTAGAATTAAGGTTGGAACAGACAAACACATCTCTGAAGGGATTCGGTGGAGGATGGCTGACCCCCATGGGAATCATCGAACTGCAGATTATCGTGGAATCAAAGCCGTTTGAAAAAATAGTAATGTTGGACTCTGTAGTGGTGGAAGAGAAAAGCCCTTACCATATGATTTTAGGGCAACCTTTTATGAGGGTAAGCCAATGTGTTATATCCACGCATTATCTGGGGTTGCAATATAGAGTGAACAGGGTTGTGGGCATGGTGAGAGGTGACCAGAGAATAGCGAGGAGTTGTTATGCTATAGCCGCCAAGGAAACATTACAAGTTACCACGTTGGCTAACCGAGGAAATTCCAAGAAGGGTCGCCAGGAGCCAGTTGAGAAACTATAGGAGGTTTTGATGAGTAAGGATGACCTGAGCATAGTAGTAAGGATCGAGTCAGGATTGGGAGAAACTACAAAGGGTGAGTTGATAAGATGCCTATAGTTTCACATAGACATATTTGCTTGGTCGCACGAAGATATGCCAGGAATTGATCCCGATGTGGCTGTCATAAATTGGCTATCAGAAAGGGGGCTAGGCCGGTAAGATAAAAAATGAGATGCTTTAACCAAGAAAGATACGAGGCCATAAATACTGAGGTGGAGAAGTTGTTACAAGCAGAATTAATAAGGAAGGCTAAGTATCTAAAATGGATCTCCAACGTGGTGTTGGTAAAGAAGGCAAATGGGAAATGGAGAATGTGTGTGGATTTCACAGACCTCAACAAGGCATGCCTTTAACCAAGAAGGATACGAGGCCATAAATGCTGAGGTGGAGAAGTTGTTACGAGCAGGATTTATAAGGAAGGCTAAGTATCTAGAATGGATCTCCAATGTGGTGTTAGTAAAGAAGGCAAATGGGAAATGGAGAATGTGTGTGGATTTCACAGACCTCAACAAGACATGCCCAAAATAGACCAGTTAGATACGGTTTTCCCTCGTATCTTTAACCAAGAAATATACGAGGCCATAAATGCTGAGGTGGAGAAATTGTTACGAGCAGGATTTATAAGAAAGGCTAAGTATCTAGAATGGATCTCCAACGTGGTGTTGGTAAATAAGGCAAATGGAAAATGGAGAATGTGTGTGGATTTCACAGACCTCAACAAGGCATGCCCAAATGACGGTTTTCCCTCACCCAAAATAGACCAGTTAGATGACTCAAGAGCGGGCCATAACCTGCTCAATTTTATAGATGCTTTTTCTGGATACAACCAAATACCCATGGACAAACAGGATGAGGAGAGCTCCATGTTTGTAACTAACATGGGTTTGTTTTGCTATAGGGTGATGCCCTTCGGCTTGAAAAATGCAGGAGCAACGTATCAGAGGTTGGTGAGTAGGATTTTCAAATCGTTGATTGGACACACTATAGAGGTGTACGTTGATGATATGATCACGAAGTCTAAGAACTCAACAAATTATGTACGGTATTTGGAAGAAACCTTTGACTTACTGAGGAAGTACCGAATGAAGTTGAATCCGGAGAAGTGTGCGTTTGGAGTTAGCTCGAGTAAATTCTTGGGATTTCTGGTGAGCCACCGTGGGATAGAGGCCAACATAGAAAAAATACGGGCAGTGATAGAAATGAAGTCCCCCCGAACAATTAAGGAGGTGTAGAGTTTTACAGGAAAGTTGGCGACATTCAACCAGTTCATTTCACGAGCCACGGATAAATGTCACCCTTTCTTCCAGATTATGAGAAAATGAAGGAAAATGGAGTGGACAACAGAATGCGAGGAGGCATTTGAGCAACTGAAGGGCATCTTGCTAGTGCCTCATTGTTATAAACTCTGAGAGAGGGTGACAAGTCGTATTTGTACTTGGCTGTCTCCAAGTGGGCTACCAGCTCTGTGTTAGTCAGAGAACATGAGAGAAAACAACACCTAGTGTACTAGTAAGGCCCTGGTGGACGCAGAAACCAGATATCCTATGATGGAGAAATGGGCGCTGGCTTTAGTAACGACAGCAAATAAGCTCAGACCATGCTTTCAAACACACCCGATAGTTGTGATGACTGACCAACCTCTTCGGTAAACGCTCCTAAAACCATATGTATCTGGTCGGTTAGTGAAATAATATGTGGAGCTGAGTGAGTTCGACCTAACTTATAGACCTCGAGGAGCGATCAAAGCCCAAGCCTTGTCTAATTTTGTGGTGGACTGTACGGAGCCAGGGGAAGGGGTTCACGAGGAGCAACCGGTTGAATCAGAAAAACCAAAGGGGGTGTGGTTGATAATGGTTGATGGGTCACGCAGTAAACAAGGGTCCGAAGCAGGAGTGGTAATACGAAGCCCAAAAGAGGCCGAGGTATCCTACACAGTGAAGTTCTAATTTCAGCTCATGAATAATCCGACAGAATATGAAGTCTTCATCACTAGGCTCAGGTTGGCACATGCACTACAAGCGAAAATGGTAGAGATCCGAGCAGATTCCCAACTGGTCTGTAATTAGTTAAATGAGCAATTTCAAATTGGGGAAGAGAAAATGAAGCTTTATTGATGCTTTTAAGAAGCCGTTTGTAATGGTTGATCTTACAAAATAGAATCATTATTAAGGACTTGTTTGTGTTTATCATTTAACACTTAATTTGATTTGTTTACAATTAGTAGATGTTTTAACATTTTATATATATATATAACCTGATACTTAAAATCAGTGATTTTTAAAGTAGAAATTTAGATTTCGAAAAATATCTAAATGACCGAAAATAAATCTTATTAAGTGTTTGGTGCTAAAAATAAAAGTAAATAATTCTTAACAACTTAATTTTTCATCATGTCCATAAAGAGTTTTGAAGTTACAATGCCCTAGTTTTAAAATTCGAATAGCCCTCTGTAATCAAAAGAGTTTTTGTATCCATTTTACAATATTTGAACATATCCAAGCAATGGATTTCTTGTAATTGCATAATCTTTTTTTGAAGAAAAAAACAATGCAACGGCCTCAAAGGCTCAAAGGTGCAAAGAGGAAGAAGCACACAAACAAACCCCAATTATTATCTCTTCTTTACATGCTCTAAAAAGAATCAAATGTTTGGGGCATCATTTTGGATCTTTGATATCTACTATAAACGCACCCCCTCAAGACATCAAATCCAAAATGCAGTCAATCTTGTCATGCTCAAAGCATTACATTCCAACAGCACATGCTGTGTGGTTGAGTGACTGCAATTATAGGGCCTTATCCGTCCAATATAAAAAGTAACAGCAGAAAAACATAGTGAGATATGCACACTAGAGCATATTCCACAGCGGCGCAATATCTTAGCGAAAGTCAAAAGAGAAAATGATTGTCTTGCAATATGAAAATGAAATTTGGCTATAATTTTAGAGGGCAGCCCAATCACGCTTACAACTTCTTAATGGGATAATGGAAACTTCTTAATTTCTTCAATGTTCATATTTTGAATATTCAATATACGACTAGTACAAAAACTACCCAATATTTTTATTGGATGACTTTTTAAATTATTTTTTTAATATTATCTAGCCTGCATTATAAAAGAATCAATCTACGCTCTTCACGGAATTCCAATAAGAATATCAGTAAATTAAAATATAATATTTCTATAAAAACTTACAATGCTTATGATAATTTTTTTTCCTAATACCCATGATAAATTGATATCTCAATAGATAAATATAATAAATACCTTCGGATTATTGGCATTTAGCATGGGAAGTCCAATGAATTATAAAAATTAATTTATCTTAAAGAAATATATATATTTTTAATACTTCAACATTGTTACTTGTTAGTATTGCCGACAATAGTAAAGACTCATTTCACCCATGGGTCACTTTAAGATCCAATAGACAAGTCCAATATTTCTCTCGCGTCGTGGAGATTCCATTTATAGAAGCAAAGAATTAATTTCTTTTAAGATATAAAGTTGATAAAAAAATCCCAAAATACAATGTATTTTTGCAAATATTTCTTCAAAATTTTGAGTTTCATTAAGCAATAAAAATTGATCCGTAATATACTAGGACTCTAAATTTAGACATTTATTTTAGTTAAATCCAAAATGTCTATTGTGCTTTGTTCAAAAATTTACTTTCACTAAGGTACAAGAAAAAAAAAAATTCTATCATTATTTAAAGAGAATGAAACTGTAAGCATCGCATTATCGACTCTTGAAGTCATGAAAAGCACTGACCTACAACCGCAGATGCACGGCAGTGATGAATTTTTTTTTTTTAATTGTCATAGTTGTTTGAATTTGAGCATATATTTATTTATCTTCTTATCTAATGACAGTATCTGAGCTATCTTGATTCCTTTGCAGTATCCCATGCCCCATTTTGGCACTATCCACAACACTAAATAATTGTTTGGCCCCTTCCAAATCGGTAAACGCCAAAAGGGAATCCTTCCTGCAAAGCACTTGTCAGAAACAGAAAGCACCAACATGGTCAATTTATACTCAAGAGACAGGCCATAATTTGATCATCTGTCTTCGTCACATGACGGATCAATTCTACCTGTACTTTAGCAAAATGTTTCTTGAAAATATAACATTCCAATTAAACAATCCATGTGTGTATATGAATACAAATCCTCAAGTGATGCCTTGAACATCTCTATCTACAGAATCTTAGACCTTTTTCACTATACTTGAGTATTAAAAAAAACAACAATGGCCACCAAAGAGTACGTCACTCAAGCATTTCAAGAATTTCAAGCAGTACCCTTTGCCACCTCCATTGCTCTCGGTACTCTAGCTGTGTTTTTCTTCTTGTTCTTCATTAGAGGGTTCATCTCCAGGCAGAGGATGGAATTGGCTGTTAATCTTCCACCTGTCCCAGGTATGTATATATGGTTTCTTCTCTTCAGTTCTTTGTTCTTGATTGATTAATTTAAATGATCAATGGGTTGCTGTTGGGGGGTTGGTGCAGAGGTTCCAGGAAGGCTACCCCTTATCGGAAATTTGTTACAGTTGAAAGAGAAGAAACCACACAAGACTTTCACAAGATGGGCAGAGGTGTATGGACCAATTTATTCTTTCAAAACTGGAGCTTTCACTATGATTGTTCTCAATTCGGCTGATGTTGCTAAAGAGGTATGCATTCTGGTTCTATTCTTTTAACACTGCAAACTATAGATTCAATTTTGTGACCAGGTGGAATTGTTAACGTAACATCACAAATAGCTAGCGAGTCAGTTTCTGAACTGAACTAGTTTATAAGGCATAAGACTCTCTTAACCAAGTAGATGCGTTTTAAGTAAAAAAGCCCAGAACAAAACTGTGACGAGTATGTGGTCAAAATGAATAATATCTACTTAATTGTTGGACCCGGGCTGTACAATTAATAGTGCATATCATGTTTAAGCTGTTGGATAATGTGTGGTAACTTTACTGCTCGGGTGTAAGTTTGAGTGAGCTGCATACTGAATCCCTTTATTTAGGTCGTTAGGTTGATAATCAAGATGTCTCATTCACTAAAATGTCCAGTTTGCTTGTCATTAGTTAATTCATATATTCATGTGGCTTTAGTTAGTTACTAATACAGGGACACATAGAAGAGAAATCAATCAACCAATGATTAAAATGTTTTAATTTATTTTTTGTTCTTCCAGGCCATGGTGACCAGATATCCATCCATGCCAACAAGGAAGCTATTAAATGCCCTGAAGATGCTCACCTCTAATAAATGTATGGTTGCAACAAGTGACTACGATGAATTTCACAAAATGGCTAAACGATGTTTACTCACAAATGTTTTGGGTGGAAATGCTCAGGTTAATATGCTAATCCAACTTTCTCGTGCTTTCACCGTGTCCCTTTATATGTTGTATGGATATATTGTACTGCCGAAACTAATGATGTGTACTCTCTGTATGTGTGTTATTCAGAAGTGACATCGAATCCATAGAGACACAATGATGGAAAATATGTCAACCCAATTTCATGCTCACATCAAGGAAAATCCTCTACAACTAGTGAATTTCAGGAAAATATTTGAGTCTGAACTTTTTGCAGTGTCAATGAAACAGGTGAGCCAGCTGTGATCTTTTGTTGGAAATTCATCTGTTATCTTTGACTAAATACATAGATAATTAAAGCATTTTGCATTTTCAGGCTGTAGGAAAGGTTGTGGAATCAATTTATGTGAAGGAGCTTGGTTCCACATTGTCAAAAGATGAGGTATTTAAAATTTTAGTGCTTGACATAATGGAGGGAGCAATTGAGGTGGACTGGAGAGACTTCTTCCCTTATCTAAGATGGGTTCCTAATAAAGGCGTGGAAATGAAAATTCAGAGATTGTGTACTCGCAGGCAAGAAGTAATGGATGCCCTCATCAGCGAGGCCAAAAGCAGAATTGCTTCAGGACAGGAACTGAATTGTTATGTTGATCACTTGTTGTCAGAAGTAAAATCACTTACACAGCAACAAATAAGCATGCTGCTCTGGGAGCCTATCATCGAGACATCAGATACTACTTTGGTTACAACAGAATGGGCCATGTATGAGCTCGCAAAGGATCCGATGCGACAGGTTAATTAATCAATCGCTAGTCTCTCCATGAATTTTGATCTTTGCTACATGTTCAAAATTTTTTGCATATATTGATGTTCCTTCTATATATATATACACACACTACAGGACCGTCTATTTAAAGAGATTCAATCAGTTTGTGGGTCAAACAAGTTTATGGAGGAAAACATAGCACATGTTCCTTACTTGGGAGGAGTTTTCCATGAAACTCTGAGAAAGTACGGTCCAGCTCCAATAGTTCCTTTAAGATTTGCACATGAAGATACCGAAATAGGAGGATACTTTATTCCTGCTGGAAGTGAGGTTGTTGTTTGGGGGTATTCCAACGAGACCCGAAAGAACGAGTCGGACTAGACGAGCAGGCAGATGGAAGTAGGGCTTGCTTGGACAAAGACGAACAGAGGATACACGCAACCACCTACCACCGCAATCAGGAGGATACACGCAACCACCCACCATCGCAGTCATGAAGATACACACAATCACCTACTACCGCTGTAATCGAGGTACACGCAACCACCTGCCACAGCAGTGATGAAAACACACGCAACTGCCTGTCACGGAGAAGAGGAAGGATCCTCGGGAGGCCTATAAAAAGGCAGCCCGCGAAGGTAAAAGGGTTGGACTTTTTATCACTCTAAGGGGCTAAAAAGGCAAATAATTCGTAACCGATAAAAACTTAAGGCTAAGAGATTTACGGCCGATCTTTTCCCAAAAAACCTTCTTATCTGACTTGAGCGTCGGAGGGTTTACGCCGGGAAACAGTCGGCGCACTCTGACTTGTTCTGTGAACGCAGGAAACCAATAAAAGTAACTAGGCGAGGAGAAGTTCTGGTCGAGATAAAGTTGAACGAGCAGAAAACCTGGTCTCAGAAGAGCACGACCAGAATTCTGCATCAACATTTTGACGCCGTCTGTGGGGATCGTGATCAAAAAGCCTTACTTGGCAACAGGGACGGGGATACAGTACGAGGAGAAAACCATGGAGATTGGGGGGAGTAATGCGCCAGGGGGAGATGCACCGCTGAGTGATCCCATGTTTGGCCGGATGGAGCGAATGGAAAGGCAGATGGAGGCCCTAGCATCCATTCTCGATGAGTTACGTAATGAACGGAGGGAGAGTCGGGAAGAGAAGGTGAGAGCTGGTAGACCAGCACCAGGCTACGATGCTACGAGAAGGGATGACGCTACCAGGAGAATTGGTGGTGAGGGAGGCTGCTGCTCTCTGCAGAAAGATGTTTATCGAAGGGAAGGCCAATCCCTAGGAGGACAAAATTTCAATAAGGACGCCGGAATGGCGAATTCAGAAGAGACAGAGCTCCGACAACCAATGCACGATGTTGATCAGCGGCAGGAAGAGGCTGCAGCCCGAGTTCCTGGTCAGGAAATGCAACTGGAAGAAGAAGTGCGCAGGCTAGCGCAGGTGGTCGATGACATGCAGGGAAAGAGCAGAGCTCCTGGTTGGAGAATCATGTTAGACGGAGAATGGCCTCTCGCGGCGGAGATCATGAGGGCAATCATCCCGAAAGACTTTCGTCTCCCCGACCTTAGATACTCGGGGCGAACTGATTCATTGCTGCACGTCGAGTGTTTCAACGACATGACAGGGATACAGGGGCTATCTCCAGCCTAGAGGTGCAGGGTATTCCCGTTATCTTTGGAGGGACGTGCCCGCAAGTGGTACAAGAAGCTTCCTCGCGGGAGTATCAGAACTTTCGAGCAGATGTGCCAGGAGTTTACGGAGCAGTTCCGAGGAGCAATGGCACCGGAAGACGATATGATAGAGTTAAAGGGCATGAAGCAAGGGGAGCAAGAAGCCCTGCGAGACTTCATCAAAAGGTATCACCGAGCTGTCCTAAATTTGGGCGCCTTCAACCATCCTCAGGCGTTAAGAGGATTGAGAGAGGGGGTGAGGATAGGAAGGCTGTGGTATAACTTGAGGAGCCCGCTCATTAAGACTTACGGGGCCGCGTACGAGCAGGCCAAACGAGATATGGAGATTGAAGAGGAGAAGGCTGCCCGGATCAGAATAGACCAACTGGAAGGATTGGGGAAAGAGAAGAGAGCGTCACCAAGAAGTGGGCCGATGAGAAGGAGGGATCACCCGATACCTGGTCGTAATGCAGCAGGCCGAGCTGCTACTTACCAACCTCATCAGAGACCACCACAGCACCAGCGCAGTGGAGCACCACCTCCTCGGTCACCAGTGAGGGAACCTTGGAGACGACATGATGCAGCATATGGCAATCGTCATCCCCAGCCCCACAATACTAGAGTGAACAGAGCAGAAGCGCTGCCACCACCGCCGACTCGGAGTGGTGCATATGAGGAAAGGGTCGTGCATAGGATAGACGGGAATCAGGACTATGGTCGCTACACCGCTTTGAAAGTCCCCCTGGACGAAGTGTACGAGGCCATAAGGGATCGAGGGTTGTTGTATCCCCCTGCTCTCATAACTAAGTTAGCCAGCAGAAGAGATAGGGGACGTTATTGTAAGTTTCATGAGACTCACAGGCATACCACCGTGGGATGCAGAGATCTCAAGACCCAGGTCGAGGATTTGGTGAGAAATCGCTACCTGGATGAATTTATAGATGGGGATTTCCCCAGGGAGGCTTCGATGTATGAGGAAGAGCAGGGTAGCAGAAGCTTGAGGCGTGAGCAGCCTCACGTGAGGGTGATAGCTGGGGGGCCAACATTGGCCGGAGATTCTAACCGAACAAGGAAGAACTATGCGAGATACGCCATGACTAGCAAAGAGGTGTTCTTCAATACCCCGGCGGCGAAACGGGTGAAAGTTAGGCAGGTTCCGATCATGTGGACCGATAAGGACGAAGAAGGGGTTTTATACCCCCACGAGGATGCCCTGGTCATCAAAGCCACCGTTGCGAGCAAGGGGTTCGATAGGATATTGGTAGACACAGGGAGTTCGGTAGATGTGTTGTTCAAATAGAATCTGGAGGAAATGGGGCTAACAGACCTGAAGTTGGACTATACCAACACATCCCTAAAGGGGTTTGGAGGAGGGAAGCTGGTCCCTCTGGGTACGGTTGAGCTGCCGGTCGCAATTGGGAACGCTCCGACAGAGCTAATAATGATGCTGGACTTCGTGGTAGTGGACGAGGAAGGCCCTTACCAGATGATTCTGGGCTGACCATTTCTGAGGATGACCAAAGCGGTACTATCCAACCATTACCTGGCCCTGAAATATCGAGTAAATGGGCTCGTAGGAGTGGTGCGAGGAGACCAGAGAACCGCGCGGAGCTGTTACTCCTTAGCAGCAAAGGAAACCGTTCAAATAACGTCCCTCGATAACCGAGTGGAAGGCAGGAAAGGCAGACAAGAGCCGGTCGATGAGTTGACGGCGGTAAAGTTGGGACCAGAGAATTCGGATAGAACAATGAAGATCGGGTCAAGGCTACAGGAGGAACAAAGGAGGGAGTTGGTGCAGTGTCTACAGGCTTATGCAGATGTCTTTGCATAGACGCACGAAGACATGCCGGGGATTGACCCAGAGATTGCGTGCCACAAACTGGCAATAAAGAAAGGGGCGAAGGCAGTAAGGCAGAAGAGGAGATGCTTCAACCAGGAGAGATATGACGCTATAAATGGCGAAGTTGAGAAGCTCTTAAAGGTAGGTTTCATCCGGGAAGTCATTTACCCCGAATAGATATCCAACGTAGTGTTGGTAAAAAAGGCGAGTGGTAAATGGAGGATGTGTGTGGATTTTACGGACTTGAATAAGGCTTGCCCGAAAGATAGCTTCCCTTTGCCAAAGATCGACCAGCTTGTAGACTCAACAGCCGGGCATGGTCTGCTCAGCTTCATGGATGCGTTCTCCGGATATAATCAAATTCCGATGTTTGGGCAGCACGAGGAGAGCACGACATTCATTACCAACCAGGGGCTGTTCTGCTACAAAGTGATGCCGTTCGAATTAAAAAATGCGGGTGCCACGTGCCAGAGGCTGGTGAACAAGATTTTTAAGCCGCTAATCGGGAGAACAATGGAGGTATATGTAGACGACATGATCACCAAGTCCAAACTCCCAGAAGAGCATGTCAAGCACCTTGAGGAGACCTTTTCACTCCTGAGGCAGTACAAGATGAAGCTCAACCCGGAGAAGTGTGCTTTTGGGGTAGAATCTGGGAAATTCCTCGGGTTCATGGTAAGCCACAGGGGAATCGAGGCGAATCCCGAGAAAATCCAAGCGATCATTCAGATGAAGTCTCCTCGCAACCTTAAGGAAGTGCAAAGCTTAACGGGAAGGATCGCGGCCTTGAACCGATTCATCTCCAAAGCCACGGATAAATGTCGACCATTCTTCCAAGTAATAAAGAACGGGAAGAGAACAGAGTAGACCCCAGAATGCAAGGAGGCCTTTCAGAACTTAAAGCTATACTTGCAGCGCGCACCTCTGCTATCCACACCAAGAGAGGGGGACAAGTTGTCATTGTATTTGGCGGTGTCTAGCCGTTCCACAAGCTCCGTCCTTGTGAGAGAAGAAGATGGGGTTCAATACCCGATGTATTATACTAGCAAGGCCCTACTTGACGCCGAGAACAGGTATCAGCAGTTGGAGAAGTGGGCTCTTGCTCTCGTGGTCGCTGCTCGCAAGCTGAGACCGTACTTCCAAGCTTTCCCTATCTCGGTAAGAACAAACCAACCATTACGTCAAACCCTACATAAACCAGATTCCTCTGGTAGGCTCGTGAAGTGGGCCATGGAGCTGAGTGAGTTCGACATTGACTATAAACCACGAGCAGTAACTAAGGCACAGGCGATAACTGATATCATAGCAGAGTTTGTAGAGCTAGAGGCCTGTACGGAGCAGTCTGATGAAGCATCAGACAGTGGTAAAACCCGAGTCTGGCAGGTGTTTGTTGACGGTTCATCGGGGGGGCAGGGATCAGGGGCCGGAGTGGTCCTAGAAGGACCTGAAGAGGAAGAGGTCTCTTATGCTGTGAAGTTAGATTTCGCAGCAACAAACAACCAGGCTGAGTATGAAGCTCTGATAGCAGGCTTGGAGCTAGCTAAAGCCATGAGAGCGAGAAGAGTGAGGATCAAAACTGACTCGCAATTGGTCGCGAATCACGTCAGTGAGAAATTCCAACCGAGGGAGGAGAAGATGGGACAGTACCTCCGAATAGTGAAGCAAATGATGGGAAGATTTGAGGCAGTAGAGGTGGTGCAGATTCCCAGAGAGCAGAACAACCGAACAGACATTTTAGCTCGGATGGCAATGGTAGCGGACCCAAAAATGCCCAAGTCGATCCCCCTGGAGGTGAAATCCAGTCCGAGCATTGAGCCGAAGCTGGAGGTGTTGAGACTAGAGCAGGATAGCTCTTAGATGGACCCTCTGATCGCATATCTCAGAGAGGGCATTTTACCACCAGACAAGCTGCAAGCTCGGAAGATCAGGGCCCAGGCCTCGAGGTACACATTGATTGATGGGGTGTTATACCGACGAGGATATACTCTCCCTTTCCTTCGGTGCTTGAATGAGGATGATGCGGATTACGTGATGAGAGAAGTACATGAAGATATCTGCGGGAACCATTCTGGTGGGAGATCCCTGGCCCACAAAGTTTTGAGGCAGGGATATTTCTGGCCAACGATGCATAGGGATGCGCAAGAGAAGACCAGGAGCTGCACAAGTTGCTAAAGTTTTGCCAGTTTCTCCAACCAGCCACCAGAGAGGCTTACTTCAATGGCATCCCCTTGGCCATTTGCCCAGTGGGGAATAGACCTAATTGGCCCAATGCCGAAGGGGTGAGGAGCAGCGACGCATGCAATAGTTGCGATTGATTACTTCACAAAGTGGACAGAAGTAGAGGCCCTCAGCAGCATTACGGAGAAAAGGACGACCGATTTTGTGTGGAGGAATCTAGTCTGTCGATATGGAATCCCTCATGCCTTGGTAACGGATAATGGTAGACAATTTGACAACCATAGCTTCAGGAATTTTTGCCAAGACCTCGGCATAGAGTTGAAGTATTGTTCACCCGCTCATCCACAGTACAATGGGCAAGTAGAAGCAGCCAATAAGACGATCAAGAAGCTCATCAAAACCAGACTTGGAGCAAAAAAGGGAGCTTGGGTTGATGAACTGTCAGGTGTATTATGGGCATACAGAACAACCCATAAGACAGCAACCGGGGAAACTCTGTTTGCCTTGGCCTTCAGGCACGAGGCAGTTGTGCCAGCCGAGATAGGAACGGCCACGCATCAAACAGAATATTTCAACGAGCAAGAAAACGACGACCAGATGTGCCTAAATCTGGATCTGCTAGACGAGAAGAGGGAGCAAGCATCGAAACGGGTAGGCATTTACCAGCAAAGGGTTGCTCGGTATTACAACCAGAAGGTGAATTTGCGACAATTCAAAGTTGGAGATTGGGTACTGAGGAGAGTGAACCAAAATACAAAAGATCCGACTCAAGCAGCTGGTTGGACCTGGAGCCTACAGGCTGGTTCGAGCGGATGGCCAAGAGGTAAAGCGACCATGGAACGCGGTGCACCTTAGGAAGTACTTTCAATAAGATTTGTAAGCACCAACACATATTTCCATTCGTGATTGTTGCTTCATGTTTTATGCTTTATTTCTTTTACATCAATCAATACCATGTAAGTTGAATGTAATGAAAGAGGAAATTTGGCCTGCCGTGCTGCAGAAAAACTCGCTAAGGCGTATAAAGGCTCACGTCTCAAAGCCTGTTTTATGGCGAGGCCGAAGCCAAGCATGCCAGGATCTGCTCGACCAAGCGAAGGCGAGTAGAATCTGAAATTCAAAAAAACTCGCCAAAGCGTGTAAAGGCTCACGTCTCAAAGCCTGTTTTATGGCGAGGCCGAGGCCGAAGCCAAGCATGCCAGGATCTGCTCGACCAAGCGAAGGCGAGTAGAATCCGAAATTCAGAAAAACTCGCCAAAGCGTGTAAAGGCTCACGTCTCAAAGCCTGTTTTATGGCGAGGCCGAAGCCAAGCATGCCAGGATCTGCTCGACCAAGCGAAGGCGAGTAGAATCCGATATTCAGAAAAAACTCGCTAAAGCGTGTAAAGGCTCACGTCTCAAAGCCTGTTTTATGGCGAGGCCGAGGTCGAAGCCAAGCATGCCAGGATATGTTCGACCAAGCGAAGGCGAGTAGAATCTGAAATTCAGAAAAACTCGCCAAAGCATGTAAAGGCTCACGTCTCAAAGCCTGTTTTATGGCGAGGCCGAGGCCGAAGCCAAGCATGCCAGGATCTGCTCGACCAAGCGAAGGCGAGTAGAATCCGAAATTCAGAAAAACTCGCCAAAGCGTGTAAAGGGTCACGTCTCAAAGCCTGTTTTATGGCGAGGTCGAAGCCAAGCATGCCAGGATCTGCTCGACCAAGCGAAGGCGAGTAGAATCCGATATTCAGAAAAAACTCGCTAAAGCGTGTAAAGGCTCACATCTCAAAGCCTGTTTTATGGCGAGGCCGAGGCCGAAGCCAAGCATGCCAGGATATGTTCGACCAAGCGAAGGCGAGTAGAATCCGAAATTCAGAAAAACTCGCCAAAGCGTGTAAAGGGTCACGTCTCAAAGCCTGTTTTATGGTGAGGCCGAAGCCAAGCATGCCGGGATCTGCTCGACCAAGTGAAGGCGAGCAGAATCCAAAATTTGGAAAAAATTCGCTAAGGCGTGTAAGGGCTTACGTCTCGAAGCCTATGTTATGGCAAGGCAAGAGCCGAACATACCAAGACCTGCCCGACCACACAGAAGCAAGCAGAAGCGTAAGCATTCAAAAATTTAGCCAAGCCATACAAAGGCTCAAGAATCTCAAAGCCCTCTTTGGGGTGAGATAGGAAATCAAACATAACTAGGTTCGCACCAGATAAGCGAAAAGACAGAGTACACTATTCGAAGTTCAATAAAAATTTCTTGAGACAAGACATTTCCACAACCAAAATCCTAATGTAGAGAAATAAGTAATAATATATCTTATTACGATAGGGATAAGTTGCAAAGTTATTACATAAGAAAATGAGGGCTACTACAACAGAGATCAAAATTTCAGAAGGCGGGTCGACAGGCTGAGCAGTCCCTTCAGCAGGTTGTGCCACGTCAGGAGCAACAGGGGCATCACCAGTAACGCCTGGAGGAGTACTCGCCTCACCGGGTGTAGCAGGATCAGCACGAGGAGGAATGCTGGCCTCACCAGCCGCTGCAGGGTCAACATAGGGAGAGGGATCCTCCTCGACCGCAGTCGGTTCCGCCTCCTCGGCGTCCTCCTTCGCTTCCTCTTCATCCATATGCTGAGAAACAGCTTCGGCAAAACCATCCATGTCGAGACCTGGATGCTGCTTCTCAAAGACGGCCATGATGCTGCGGTAAGAATGTCGAAGCCCCTGGTTGTATCGGAGTTCCGCTTCGTTCTCTAGGTCCTCGAGCTGGATCCGGTGAGATTCGCGAAGAGACTCAAGCTGAGCCTTATACGTGGCCTTCTGCCTTCGCAGTTCTTCCTCCACCCTGGTCAGCTCATCATCGAGAGTAGCGGCTTTAGCTTTAGCAAGAGCCTCCTTCTCCTGCAATTTCAGGTTTTTGAGGTTCAAGTCCCCGGCTCTCCTCTCGGCCTTGTCGGCTCTGGTGACTGCCGCCTTATTCTCCTCCTTCATCTTTTTCTCCTACCGGTTAGACTTGGCTTGGTAGTAGGCGAGCATGCAACTGAGATGGATAGTACTGAACTACATGGCACCTATCAGGTCAGTCAGGGCCAATCTGGAAAACTCCTTCACATCCTTCTTGCTCACATGGACGGAAAGGTCGTTCATGAATGAGACCAGGTGATCTGGAATGCGCGGAGTGGGCCTCTTCGAAGCAGAAGAGGAACCTGGCTCAGTGGCTGCTCGGCTACTCTCCACAGCAACCGCCGGGGGAGGTGGCAAGGCTTTCAGAGGAGAGGTCTGCTCTGCTGCGAGGGCTCGCTTCACAGCGGGAACCTCCTTATCTTCACCCTTCTTGGAAGTCTGAGAGCGGGTACGCTTCCTGGTCAAAGCGGCAATCACGGCATCTTCCATCGGAGGCTCGGTGATTATCAGACCAGATGCGATCAGATTCTCGAGGCTTAACAGCTCACGGTAGGAGCAGGACTTAGCCAACACATACTCCACTAGCTTCAGCGGCCCAGGCTCAAGAGGGAAGTGAACACCCCAAGAAACTGCAAAACGAGCAGACAATTGGTTAAGATCAAAACGACAAAAGTGAGAACTACTATGGAGTAAAGACGTCTAAAGCGAGCAGGCAACCTGGGACCATGAATCGAGATGGGACGCGGTAGTCCTTCCCGTCAACCCATGCAACTTGACCCCAAGGACCCCCAGCAAAAAAGAACTTGCTCTTCCAAGACATACCTCCCCCCGTCGGGAGCCCAATCACGGGTTTCCTGCTTTTTGAGCTAGATTGAAAATAGTACCAGCCGGGATCTTTGGGGCTGCTCTTTAACTGATATAAGTGACGCAGATCGTCAATGGTGGACTCGCGTTTACAGCACCTATACCACAAGACGAACAGACCAGAAAGCACTCTCCACCCGTTGGGGTTCAACTGACCAGGAGATAGATGCAACTCGCTAAATATCCGGGCAAAATATGGATGCAAGGGGCACCTCAACCCATGTTTGAAGCTCTCCAGAAACAACGTAACATAACCCTGGAGGCCGACTAGGGGCGTCCTTTTTCCCGGGCACCTTAAGGGGTATAGCATCGGGGATCCCGTATTGAACCCGAAGAGCCTCAAGCTCGTCTACTCTGGTCGTGCAAGTGATCAGATCGATCGAGTAATGGTACGACTGTGCCCTACCCTCGGCCATACTCCTAGTTTCTAGTTGAGACGACTCTGGTAAAGGCTCCCCTCCCCCCCCCCCCCCCCGAATCACCCTTCCGCTCGTCACTTAAGGTGCCCGACGAGCCAGATGTTCCCTCTTCACCGCTGTTTCGGCTCGAGGAGGTCGTTTCCGGGGACATCCTCCTAGCCCTAGTTGCAACATCAGGGTTACTAGGCTCTAAAGGGATCCTAGGGTCGAAGGCGGCGTCGGCGAGCAGATTAGGTAAGAAGTCTAACTCCTCGTCGTCGTCTATCTCGATGACTTTCTCCTTACCCTTCGACATTTCTCAACCTACCACCCTAGCACCACCACCGACTAATACCCAGACAACAGAAAAAGAAAGATAGGTGTCTACAACTATTGAAGAGCAAGGAAATAGAAGCGGTACCTGAAGAATCGGCCGTCGAGGAGGAAGTCCTAGTCAGAATGAGTGTTTTGACTGGAGGGAATCAAGGGTGGGGGTGTATTTGCCGAAAATCGTTCGCCGAAAAACAGAGAAAACACCGAATGCACCGGGCAAAAAAGTGTTTTGAAATTTCCAAATGAGGGAAAACGTCTGGGCTACCGGTATTTAAATGGGCCCGAAGCCCGAGGGCTTGCGACTCTTGGTTTGAAATTCAAACGAAAGGCTTGATTTCCGCCACGTCGCTTCACCCGCAATTAAATGCGACACGACTCTTGGCAGCTTTTCCCACCCAACGCAAGCCGAGACTGTTGAGTTTCTACTGTCGGTTCACTTCGTTATCCAACACCAGAAACTGGGGACCTGTGTTTGGGGGTATTCCAACGAAACCCAAAAAAACGAGCCGGACTAGACGAGCAAGCAGCTAGAAGTAGGGCTTGCTTGGACAAAGACGAACAGAGGATACACGCAACCACCTACCACCGCAGTCAGGAGGATACACGCAACCACCCACCATCGCAGTCATGGAGATACACACAATCACCTACTACCGCTGTAATCGAGGTACATGCAACCACCTGCCACAATAGTGATGAAAATACACGCAACCGCCTGTCACGGAGAAGAGGAAGGATCCTCGGGAGGCCTATAAAAAGGCAGCCCGCGAAGGTAAAAGGGTTGGACTTTCTATCACTCTAAGGGGCTAAAAAGGCAAATAATTCGTAACCGATAAAAACCTAAGGCTAAGAGATTTACGGCCGATCTTTTCCCAAAAAACCTTCTTATCTGACTTGAGCGTCGGAGGGTTTACGCCGGGAAACACCCGGCGCACTCTGACTTGTTCTGTGAACGTAGGAAACCAATAAAAGCAACTGGGCGAGGAGAAGTTCTGGTCGAGATAAAGTTGAACGAGCAGAAAACCTGGTCTCAGAAGAGCACGACCAGAATTCTGCATCAACAGTTGTTGTTTAGCTTAGTTTCCTTTGAAATCTTTGTGGTTCCGACTAATGGTGTCTGCATTGTTAGATGTTAACTTTAATTTATGTTGCATACACAGATTGCAATAAACATATACGGATGCAACATGGACAAGAAACAGTGGGAAAACCCAGAGGAGTGGCAACCCGAGAGATTTCTTGATGGGAAAAATTACCCTGCAGATTTGTACGAGACAATGGCCTTTGGAGCAGGAAAGAGAGTGTTGATGCCAAAATCTAGATGAGTTGGTCAGATCTCAGATCCCTGCATCATCATTAAATTTATTTGGTGGGAAGCTGATTATTAGTTACACCATGAGCAGATTTTCTATGATCAGATGTTCTGTGAGCAGACAACCCATGAGCAGACGATCCATGAGAAGATAACTCATGAGCAGACAATCCATGAGCAGAAAACCCGTGAGCAGACGATATATGAGCAGATAACCCATGAGCAGATGATCCATGAGCAGAGAACCGTGAGCAGACAATCCATGAGCAGAAAACCTGTAAGCCTGTGAACACAACCAACAGTCAGGAGGTGCTGGAAGTTTTTCCGGCGAGAACCCTCCGACGCTCAAGTCAGCGATTCGGGTCTTACTTGGAAAAACTCATACCACAATTCATGTGGCTTAATTATGATTGCTTTGAACAAAAAAGCTTTTAAGTAATTTAAAGGAAAATAATTGAGAATAATTAATCTTAAAGAAATCATAAGCAAAAGTGAAGGTTTCCAGTTGTAGAGAGAGAAAAAGGTCTAATGGATTCAGTTGCCCCAAGAGAGAGAGAGGAAAGAACCCCCGAAGAATCCCCCTTTGGGCTTTTTATAGAAAACTATAGCGGCTTTTATCCTCTCCCCTAAGATTCTCAAGAAAACTACTAATTTTTAGCCCACTAAGAATATGGTCCCTTATATTTCGGAGAAAATGTTTTGACTGAATCGTGCTTTCTGATAACTTCCTGGTCGAGGTGACTAATAACATCCTGGTCGAGGTGATCTGCTCGAGGTGACCACATATTATTCTGGTCGAGGTGACCAATAATATCCTGATCGAGGTGATCCGCTCGAGGTGACCACATATTATTCTGATCGAGGTGACCAATAACATCCTGGTCGGGTGATCTGCTCGAGGTGACCACATATTATTCTGGTCGAGGTGATCTGCTCGAGGTGACCACATATTATTCTGGTCGAAGTGACCAATAATATCCTAGTCGAGGTGACCAATAATATTCTGGTCGAGGTGATGCGCTCGAGGTGACCACATATTATTCTGGTCGAAGTGACCAATAATATCCTGGTCGAGGTGATCTGCTCGAGGTGACCACATATTATTCTGGTCGAGGTGACCAATAATATCCTGGTCGAGGTGATGCGCTCGAGATGACCACATATTATTCTGGTCGAGGTGACCAATAATATCCTGGTCGAGGTGATCCGCTCGAGGTGACCACATATTATTCTGGTCGAGGTGATTTGCTCAACCATTTGCTCACTTTTACTTTGGAGGAGAGCACGATAATGTATGAGCAAATACCTTTATCTTGGTCACCCTATTTCATTCCCTAAACAGAGGGTGTGCGCAGGTTCTCTTCAGGCAAGTTTGATAGCTTGCACAGCAATAGGTAGGCTGGTGCAGGAATTCAAGTGGAATCTGAGAGAGGGTGAGGAAGAAAGTGTTGATATTGTTGGCCTCACTACTCACAAGCTAAATCCCTTCCATGCAATCATAAGGCCTAGGCCTAAGAATTACTAGAGGCAAGACCCTGACACGATCATCACTTTTCCTCATCTCCTCCACTATTTACCAAAAACTGGAGACTCGAAGCCTCTTTTTCTCCATAATGTGTGACATCAGTGAGAGTTACTACATTTTTACTCTTCTAGTATATGTATAACCTGAAGAGCAACTATAACAAGCCTCATATCATGTATGATATCTCAGCTCAATCATGTTGACTTCTTATTAATTAGGGAATGGAAACTTTCTTTGCTATTTGTATTTTGCATATTCAGTACAACTGCCCATTATTTAGATGGTAAATGATAAATCACTTCCTTTGATTTATATTAATATATTAGCTAGGCTGCACTATAAAAGAGTCTGGGTACACCCTCCACAAATTTCCAATAATAATTATTGCAATATATATATATACACACACATACAATGCCTATGACAAAGTGATATCTCAATGAATAGAAAGGACTACCTTCAAACATTGGTATTTAGCATAGAATGTCGATTAACAAATTAATAACAAGCAAAACCTGACGCAAAATTGAAGAATTTTACAGTCTCTGTTCAAGCTTTAGCAAAAATTAATTAATCTTAAAGCCACTGACACTCTTGTGAATTATTATGACAATAGTAAAAGGCTTGTAGCACCCATGGGCCATGGCCCTTGAGGTCCAATAAACAAGTCCCAAAATTTGTTTGTAAATATTTTCCATGTATAGAAGCAAACAATTAATTTCCTTCATATGTAAGATTGATCAAAATATAATGTATTTTGTAAATATTTATTAGAAATTTGAGTTCCATTAAGCACCAAACTCATGCTGGTCCATAACTAATTGGAAAGAAATTTTCGTGTTTACATAAAATTCTTATTGTCATAACAGAGTAGCATTTCATTTACAGTAAGTTAATTTTTATGAATCCTATATTATTATTGCGGTTAATTAATTTGTTATTTCGTCTACTTTTCTTTTTCCAATTATTGTTGTAGTTGTCATTACAACCTTACACTTCATACGTAATGCAGATAAAATAAGATTTAAGAGATTATGAAAATTTTAAAAATAACGATTGAGAGTTTAACTATTATTTCATTTTAATTTCAATAAACAACAAATTTAAATTGTTACATAAAGCTTCACTACTAATATTTTAAGATCGAGATAAAAAAAATTATTGTGGTTATTAATAAAAATGTTGCCACATTGGTACAAATATACCCTGATACCTTTAATTTTTAACCCCTTTTTCCAATGAGTATGCTGGGTTTATTATTATTATTACTTATTTACTCTACACCTCTTTTGGGTCTAAAGAGTGTCCCTATTTTGCCATTGGTTTGAAGTTTTCCTTGTTTTTGGAAGAGTTGTAGTTTATTAGATCTATTCTTAGTACTTTTTATTTCTTGCCAGGTGTTTTGACCCCTTATATTGTAATTTTGTGTTGTAAATGGGGATGTGATTCTTATTATTATTGAATGCTAATAATGTTGCTATATGCAAACATGAATCTACATGGAAGAGTTGGTTCAAAATTTTCAATTTGCGTTGCATGTTTTTATTAAAGGTGTATTTTCTGCATGACAGTGGTCGGTCATATTCTTGCCTACATCCAATGTAAAAGATCCACCGTGAAAAGAGAAGCAAGATTTCACTAATTTCTGAGTTTTGAAGATAAATATTGGTACAATTAGTTGTCCCAATTAAGAGTAGATAAGGGCATGTTCGGTATTATTTTTGAATTTTTATTTTCTAAGAACAAAAATGAGAATGAAAATGATGTTTTATAATTATTGTATTTCGAATTTAAGTATGCGTTTGATATCATTTTTTTGTATCGTATATTTTAAAATTGAAAATAATAATATGTGTTCGGTAGACATAATTGAAAATGATAAAAATAGTGAATATATGTTCGGTAGTACTATTTTCAAAAATAATTTTTACTAAACATTTAAGTCATACTTATAGTTATAAAATAATTTTTTATCTAATACATACATAAACATAACATAAATAATTTAAAAAAATAATTATAAAAAATTCATGATGATAAAGTTTTAGTATTAGCATTGATAAAAAAAAGTTTTACATTATCATTGTTTTTACACTATAATTAAGATATATATTACAACACATATAATTTAAATAAAATAATTATAAAAATTACACGATAGACATCATGCATTATGTGTCTTCGTCACAAAAATACTTGAAGTCAAGCAACAGAAATATTAAAAAAATGACCAAAACATAAATTAATAAACAAATTCTAAGCTACAAAATCACTTCAAAACCAAAAATTTATTATCAGAAATTCAGATATTGAACAGATCGTTTTGAGAAGCCCACCTGGAAGCACTTCAACGAGAAGTGGAAGCAAATTCCACCCATTCCGCAGCTTTCAGCTTCACAAAATTTGAACGCTTGTGAGATGAGAATCGAAGCAATGAAAACAGGTAAAAGTAGCAAACTGTTTGCTGATCTGATTTTTTGCTTTTAATTTTTGCTGTTTTATTTTTTTATTTTGATTTTTTTCTTTTTTAGTTATATTTTGTTGATTGAAGAGAGAGCGAGAGAGAGAAGAGTGTGTGGGTGAAGAGAGTGACTGAAAGAAGTGTATTGAATAAGTGGTACTGACAATTACCTGACAAGGTTTGTTCATCTCTTGTAACACCTCAAATCTAACACGTGCGGAGCACGTGAAAAATGAGGTGACTTCCAAATTGTAATCCTTACTTATAAATTTCAAAATGAAATACCTCAAATTCTTACTTAAATAAATCTACAAATTCATATATTTAACACTAAATAATCTATCCCAAAACATAAAAATAACAAAAGTCTCAAACTCCAAACTATAAATGCATACCAGAAATAAACTAAAAAGAAACATGAGTCTATTCTTCTTCTTATTCAAATAGCAAACGAAAATGAAATCTCTCACTCCAGAGCTAAGCATACCTCTTAAATGGAATTTAATCTGTTAAAAGTAATGACGAGGGGTGAGCCGTCAACTTGGTAAGTAAAATCATTCCTAATACACTAGGCCCATCGATGCCTAAAAAAAATATTGTAAGCCTTCTTTTAGTAAAACATAATTCATAATAAAACGATATATCACAATAAAATAACATAAATTCATAGTAAATCCTGAATACCAAAAGCATAGTTGTTGAGTGTTAGAAAGTGCATATTTATAAAGGAGAAAATCATTATTTTATATATCAAGTATTACTAACAACCCTTACTTTTATGTATTTAAATTTCTTGTAATTTAATTATGTGTGTTTTATTTTAATTAAGTATTTTATTATTTTAGGGGCATCATAGTCATTTCACAATAAACGAGAGATCAGATGGCAAAACGGACATCATTTTTGAACTCAGGACGGTCGGAAACCTTAGGCGGAGTATAAATAGAAAAATGTCACTGTTCACATGTACGGTACTATTCACATTTACGAGTACCGTCCGCGTTACTGTTCACGACACTGTTTTTAATCCGATGGCCATGATTTACTCAATGTAACTATAAAAAAGGGGCCTCCCCCCCTAATTTGGCACCTCTGAATCCATTTTTGGGGTTCATTTTCTGTAATTCTCTCTCTATCTTGTATTTTCTATGTATTTTAATAAATTTCCATTTTACCCCTAGTTCAACTATGAGTGGCTAATTTTCTTTCAAATTTGGATTGAAGGTGAAGTCTCAACATGTGTCATAGGCTTGATTTGGTAAATTTATTTTCTCTTCCCCTCTAGTTTTTGTGGATGTTTTGACTTCTCGTCGACAAATAATACTAATCTTGTCTAGTACTGCCCTGGTTTCACCGGCACCCTAGTATAAGATTATTATTATTTGGCACGATAAGCTTTTAGCACCATATTTATTAGAGCGTGGTTCATGAGATGTGGATTTCCCCCTCATGATTTAATTGATATTAATATGGAATATTTAGCCCATGATGCATATTGATACAGATCCAGATACCCAAGTACGTCATTTTATTAGAATTCTCTGCAATTTATTCTTGCCATTTCAATTCCAATTTCAGAATTCATTCTTGTTATTTTAATTTAAGTTTTAGCATAATCCAAATCATTTTCCATCTTAAATCCAATCACCCATTCACTAAATTAATTCTATATATAATTAAAATCAACCTCCTCGTGGGATCGACACTCGTCACCATTGATCTACACTACAACATATTCGTGCGCTTGCGAGTTCAATAAAATTTGCACAAGTTTTTGGCCCCGTTGCCGGGGAGGTAATTAATTTTAATTCTTAAAATTAATTTTGTGAATATTTCCATTTAATTTCTTTTTCTTGTATTTTAAAAAAAAGAAAAAAGTGAATCTACATTTAAAGGTTAGTATTTCTTTTTTTTCTTCTTTAAAATTCTGTAATTTAATTTTCAATTTATTTTCTTTGTAATTTTTTTTGTTGTTTATCTTATTAATTTATTTTTAGTTAATTTATTTCACGTATTTCTTTTGTGTATTTTTATAGTAAAGTTGTAATAAGCGCCATAAGGTTAGTATTGTAATTTCTCCTTTTTCTTTATTTCTATTTGTTTTGTTCTCATCTTTATTTTTATTTTATTTGTTTTGTTTCCATTTATTTTTGTATTTCTTGCATGCATGGTCGTAGGTCATTATTACCTAATCTTGAACCTATAGACCTTGAACTTGAGAAAATACTTTGCACACACAAAAACATTAAAAATAAAATGGATTTACAAGCACCACAAGAGAGGCCATTTAAGGATTACTTCAGTCCTTTAGCCAATTTGAGCACATTATGCATACAATACCCTAATGTAGCTGCTAAGAGCTTTGAATTAAAACCTAGTGTGCTAAATTGTCTCCCCACGTTCTATGGCTTAGAAAATGAGGACCCATACAATCATTTGAATGATTTTCACGCAATTTGTCAAACATTTAAATATGAGAATTTTTCAGATGATGATGTAAAACTTAGATTATTCCCATTTTCTTTGAAGGATATAGCTCGTTCATGGCTTAATACATTGCCTACTAATAGCATTTCATTATGGGAATAAATGGTTACAAAATTTTTAAATAAATATTTCCCAGTACATAAAACCAATGCTATTCGCAGGGAAATCTCGGAGTTTACCCAGAGAGATGACGAGCAGTTTTTCGAAACATGGGAGCGATTCAATGGGCTACTCTTGAAGTGTCTACATCATGGGTACGAGAAATGGCATCAATGCCAATACTTTTTAGAGGGCTTATTACCGAATGTGCAAGAATGGCTAATGGCGACCAGTGGAGGAGAGCTAATGTCAAAAAGTGCATCAGAGATTTGAGAATTCTTCCAGCGACAAGCGGATAATTCCCAACAACAGAGTCGATCACTCAGGAATACTAGAAGGATTAAGGGAGTAAATGAGGTTCAAATTGGAGAGTCAACTTCAGAAATCAAAGAAGTCAAGGAGATGGTTGAAAGTCTCTCTCGACAAATAGCATCGTTATCGACTGCTAAATCAACAGAGCCACATAACCTTGACTCATATCCAGATCAAGCCAATGCCATAGGAGTAATGAGAAAACCATCAAATTACAACCATACTCCAACACATATAACCCTGGATGGAGAGACCACCCCAATTTTTCATGGTCTCAAGGATTCCAACAAAATGGATCAGCAACTCCAGCTCCACCAATGCAACCAATTGCTCAAAATCCTCAAGCCTCTCAGCCCCCATTCAGACCATTCAATTAGAACCAGAACTACTCTCAACCCAGACCATGAGAGGATGCATTCCAGAATTTCAGGAATGTTAGTCACTCCACGATTGAGCAACAGAACCGCATTATTGATGGACTACGAAACGAATTGAGAGCAGGCTTCAACTCATAAGCTCAATCAGTGTTAAGCCTCGAGAAGATGGTGGGACAACTTGCTTCTTCAATTCAGACCTTGGCAATGACCGTTGAGAAAGGTAAATTTCCAAGTCAACCAGTGCCTAACCCTAAAGGAGTGCATGAAGCAAGTACCAGTTCACCACAGCAGCATGGAGAGGTCAAAGTCGTCATGACCTTGCGAAAAGGAAAAGAAATCGACAACAAAGTGGAGATGCCAGTGACGAAAAAAAATCAAATTGTACCTGTGAATGTTGAGGAGTCATCACCGGAGGAGAAAGAAAAAACCAACCCACGAGAATATGTTCCGAAAGCTTCATTTCCTCAGAGGTTAGCAAAAGGAAAGAAGGGAAAATCTACATGTGAGATTCTCGAAATATTCAAACAGGTGAGTGTTAACATTCCATTGCTTGATGCTATTAAACAAGTTCCATCTTATGCCAAGTTTCTTAAAGATCTTTGTACTAAAAAGAGAAATATACATGTTCAAAAGAAGGCATTTTTAACTAAAAATGTTAGTTCTATACTCCAACATAAAATTCCTTTTAAATGCAAAGATCCAGGTTCCACCACTATCTCATGTAGCATAGGGAACCACACAATTGAGAATGCTTTGTTGGATTTAGGAGCTAGTGTAAATTTGTTGCCTTATTCTGTTTTCGTGAAACTTGGATTGGGAGAATTACACTCAACTCCAGTGGTGTTACAACTTGTAGATCGGTCCATGAAAATACCTCGTGGAATTGTGGAGGACGTGCTTATCCAAGTAGACAAGTTTTATTTTCCTGTTGATTTCATTGTAATTGACACTCAACCAATACAGGATTCAAGGAAGCACATCCCCATTATTCTAGGCCGACCTTTCTTGGCAACTGCGGATGCTCATATTCAATGCAGAACTGGAAATATGCAGTTGTCCTTCGGCAACATGACTATAGAGCTGAACATCTTCAACATTGCTAAACAACCTCACAATACAGATGATGGAATTGTTGATGTGGATTTAATTGAAGCATTAGTTAATGAAACTTTTGTTTCAAACCTTAGTGATAATCCTTTACAAACATGTTTAACTCACTTTGGTTTGGATTTTGATATTGACAAATCGGTCGATGAGGTCAACGTCGTACTTGACTTAGCACCATCCATGGACATTAATAAATGGAAGTCAAGAGTTGAACAACTAACACCATCAGAAAAGAAACTCATCCCATCATCAGAATCACCACCGAAACTCGAGCTCAAACCATTACCCAACACTTTGGAATATATATTTTTGGGGGAAGAAAGTACTCTATCGGTAATCATCTCATCATCCCTCAATGACGAACAAAAAGATAAGTTGTTGGATGTTTTAAAAGAGCACAAAGGAGCATTAGGATGGACCATAGCAGACATCAAAGGTATAAATCCAATAGATTGCATGCATTACATTCATCTTGATGAAAATGCTAAATCTACTAGGGAAATGCAACGTCGGTTAAATCCTAATATGAAAGAAGTGGTTAGAACTGAAGTCCTTAAACTATTAGACGCAGGTATTATTTACCCAATTTTTTATAGTTCATGGGTCAGTCCTGTACAAGTTGTCCCCAAAAAGTCAGGAGTCACTGTAGTTACAAATGCTGATAATGAATTGATACCAACTAGAATAACTACAGGATGGCGTGTATGCATTGATTATAGGAAATTGAATTCTGTCACACGTAAAGACCATTTTCCTTTACCATTTATCGATCAAATGCTTGATAGATTAGCAGGCCATGAATTTTATTGCTTTCTAGATGGTTACTCAGGATATAATCATATTCCCACAGCACCAAAAGATCAAGAGAAGACCACTTTCACTTGCCCTTTTGGCACTTTTGCATATAAGAGGATGCCATTTGGATTATGTAATGCACCTGCTACATTTCAACGATGCATGTTGAGCATTTTTTCTGATATGGTTGAACGATTCCTTGAGGTCTTTATGGATGATTTTTCTGTTTTTGGAGATTTATTTGATCAATGTTTACACCATTTAACACTAGTTTTGTAGAGATGTATCGAAAAGAACTTGGTCTTAAATTGGGAGAAGTGTCATTTTATGGTAACACAAGGTATTGTTCTCGGTCACATCATTTCGAGCAAAGGTATTGAGGTTGACAAAGCCAAGGTGGATCTCATTTCTAATCTTTCTCCACCCAAAACAATCAGAGAAGTAAGATCTTTCCTTGGGCATGTTGGTTTTTATAGACGTTTCTGTTTGCCAGTTTATAAGAAAACTGGATGGGAAGTCTATCCTCAACCCATAGAGGGCGTTCAAGCCGTTTCTGGACGTAAAACCAGAGGAAGATGTGAGCCACAGTCGCAACTACTTGTAAATATCCTTTTACTTTACTGTTATTTTATTTTATTTCACTGTTGTTTTATCATTTGCATTATTTTCTTTAATAATTTTATTACTGTTTGTTTTTACTGTTCTCTTCCCCTCTAGTTTTTGTGGATGTTTTGACTTCTCGTCGACAAATAATATTAATCTTGTCTAGTACTGCCTGGTTTTACCGGCACCCTAGTATAAGATTATTATTATTTGGCACGATAAGCCCTTAGCACCATATTTATTAGAGCGTCGTTCATGAGGTGTGGATTCCCCCCTCATGATTTAACTGGTATTAATATGGAATATTTAGCCCTTGATTGTTGATACGGATCCAGATACCCAAGTACGTCATTTTATTAGAATTCTCTGCAATTTATTCTTGCCATTTCAATTCCAATTTCAGAATTTATTCTTGTTATTTTAATTTAAGTTTTAGAATAATCCAAATTATTTTCCACCTTAAATCCAATCACCCATTCACTAAATTAATTCTATATATAATTAAAATCAATCTCCTTGTGGGATCGACACTCGTCACCATTGATCTACACTACAACATATTCGTGCACTTGCGAGTTCAATAAAATTTGCACAACAATAGTTACTAACGAAAGCAAATCATATATCACATTCACATAAAACAAAAGGTTAGCTCATGTCACATACTGTCACTTATAGTCCCGGTGACCCGACTAGAATAGAATCAGAATTAGAATATCGTGTGTACACTCAGAACAGAAACTCAATACTGGTCCAGAACAGACATATCGTATCATACGATCAGAATCAAAATCAGAATAACTATAGACAATGAGCCAAAACATTAGGAATCTCATATAATCATAAATAATGGAAATCATACATGGGTACAATAATTCAAACAAAACAATGTTGACCGACGGTGGCTCCATACGGTGGGCAAGGGTAATGTTTTGGGGAATGCTTTTTGCTTAACACATCAAATTCAAAAAAAAAACCTTAAGAATCCCCCACCGGTGGTGAATCAGAGAGAAACGGGCCCTCTCCCTCTCACTTCCTCCCCCCTTGTAAGACATATACATCATAATGTATTAGATTCATAAAAGTCCATAACAATAATTTAGGCTTGCAAAATGTTTCATTGACAAAATTATAAAAGGTAGTCATGACATAAAATAACTTACATATTGAAAAGCATTTTATAAAATATTTTGTTAAAAGAATTTAGATTTGAAAACATTTTCATAAAATGATTTTGTTATGAAAATCATTTAATCTTCTAAGTGGTGCAAAAACACTTACAATAATATGAAATTAGTTATACCTATTCCATTACATTAGGAATGAAGTTACTAATCTCGATAAAAGAATTTGAATTAGCACACCTCTAAGCCTCTAAGAGCTTGAAATACCTCCAACACCTTAAACAAATACAAAATATGACTATCAATAACTTATTTTAAGAATATGATTTTTTAATTCATACCCATACAGGTCTGATTCTCAGAATTTTAACTCTTAATCTAAAACTTAGAATGATATAATATCCTATGGAACTATTCTGGACATTCATGGGTATCTGCTGTAAACTTTTCAAGGGAATCGGATACCAAAAACATTTTCAAAACTATTTATTACTTGACAAATTTGAAACTGTTTCCCAGTAACTTAACCGAACAGAACAGGTTCTTATATTTTTATAAAATAAAAATACCAATCAGAAAATTATGAAATTAAAACTGGGAATACCAGACACATATAATAACTTCCATATAAAATTTCAGAATTTTTCAATTTCATTTGATAGTACAAATAAATTTGTAAATCTGATCGCATTGCTGGAATCGCAGTTTTCCAGTGCAATGGTGTCTATTTCGAAAATATATATAAAATTGAAAACGAAGTAATTTGATGAAACAAAATTTATTCAAGAAGCCCTACATATTTAGTTTCTAGAAATATAAATTTCTTAAGAAAAATCATTCAGAGAATATAGGTTTAAATTCGAGGTACTCACACTGTCCAAAATTATCCTGTGCGCTTAATGCATCAAGGATTAATTAACCGGGCTCATAATAAATCAGAACCCTAAACAAAGCCTAAACACATCCTAAATCATGTATTATAATCTATAACAATCTAAAGTCATGCCAATATAAACCCTAGATAGAGTGATTGGAAATCTTTTGGAGAACAAGGAGAGTACACTTACCAATTGCTTTGATTCTCTCCTAAACAAAGGTTTGAATCCTAGAGTTTGGGTAAGAGTGTAATGAGCAGCAGAGAATGAGAAGAAACGTCGTGGATTTAGGGTTATGGAAGGGGAAAAATATGAAGTTATAGGGCGTCTTAAGAAACTCTATTGAATTTGAAAAAATAATCATTTTCCAACATTACCTCATAATCATTTTCCAACATTACCTCATAAATAACCCTCATTTATAATTTAATATCCCTTCCTAATAAGGGTTATAAGGCCACGCATGATTTCTAATGAAAGCCAATTTTCATAATTTAATATTATGGATTTTTTTTTCTTTTGGCGTTACACCTGTTATTCTGACTTTTATTTATCTTTTTAACTAATAACATTTGAGCTCCTTCGGTTTTATGTAATTATCAATAAAGGCATTATTTGAAAAGGCTAGTACATTTATTGGCAAAAGTTTAAAAACCCATTCATGACCCGGCCATCAGAAATTCATAATAAACATGATATTATAATCGGCAAAATTGACTCAAGAAGGGGGTCTGTTTGTATTTACATTTTTTGACATAGTGAGAGTTTAGTTGTCTACTTCTATGATTAGGGCTTAGTTATGCATCGAAGCATCGAAGGGACAAATCTTGAGGTGTATTTATTTCCGATCAGTGGTCAATGATTCATTTTTTTCTTAAAAAAAAATAATTGTGAGTTGAAAAGAGATGAAAAATATATATTAATATTTACAAGAGTGAAATCACGTTTAGTCTCTACATTTTGAGATTAGTACCTGTTTAGTCCCTAAATTTTTTAAAATACCTCAACACATCCCCGATGTTAAATTATTAGCACCTTTCCTCTTATTTTTTGTTGCTTTTGGATTAATTTTTATAATATTACCCTCTTATAATATTTTTTAAAATATTATTAGTAAAAAGAAAAAATTAATTATCAATTTAATCTCAAAAAATAAAATAGAACAAAATTAATATATGTTACTTGTTTTGGAACACATTGCTGAAGAGTTAATATATATATATATATTACTAATGTCCAAAAAGGTTATTTAATTATTTTTACAATAAATTTTTTTGGAGACATGTAAGCTTTCACAAAAATTAATATATAATCTTTTTGTTTTCGTTTAATTTTTGGGGTTAACTTGATAATTTATTTTTTTCTTTTTATTAATTTCATAAAAAGAAACATTATTGTAAGAGAGTAATATTTTAAAAGCAAGTCAAAAGAAACAAAAAATACCAGTAGGAAAGTCAATAATTTAAAGGTAGGGATATTTTGAGGCATTTTTAAAAATATTAGAACTAAGTGAGTAGTAACCTTAAAATATAAGGATAAAACAAGTTTTTATCCTATTTACAATCTCTTCTCATATGAATTGTTTTTATCTGATTTAGCCCAAAATAATATGAGAACTTCTCTATAGAAGGTAGTTTTTTGGTGAAGATGGATGTTGAGTTGTCTAGAAATTAATTTTCTGGGGACGATGATGACTGAGACGAATCTAAAATCACAAGGAACAATTGTTAGAGGTGACAATAGCGGTGGCTAGCGATGACGCTTTGATAATCAAGTAAATGAGGGATTGAAGAAGATGATGGGTTTTTAGAGAAATTCTAGAGTAGGAGATTTTAAGTGTTTTGTGAGTGATCTTACCCCTTAATAAGACCAATTTGACCTTTTAAAGTGAAGTTCTCTAAGGGCATGTTTATATCCTTTTAGATATGAGGCGAGCCGTTATTGGTGATTCTCCTCCTAAGGTCGGGTCTCGAGAGTAATTTGACTCCTTTTGTGGAGGCTTTTAAGCTTGCTTAGGTTGGGTAGGTATCTATTTAGTGACAGTATGTGCTGATTGTGTGCTCTTAATTATAATTAATTGGCCAATTTTGAATGAATCATTTAGAGGGATGGTGGAGGTGGCTTGTCTGTAGTCCCCCTTTCTCAATCTTGACTTTGGCGGCTCACAAAGAGATGCTTTGGAGACAACTTAGGTGGGGATATGGCCTGGTGGCGCCTCATGTGATTGTTACTGTGATCCCGTATAGACACGTGGTGACTTAGATATTTTGTAGAAGGCAATTTTGTGTCACTCTTTGGCAATTTAGGTGATTGAGACTAATTTATTGAGATCTTTCCATTTTATCCTCCTTTCTCAACTTTCCCTTCATCCTTTATCATAGTCTCGAATCATGTTCTCCATATGTAATGCCATTAGTACCTCCGTCCAATATTTTACCACCAACATGAATGAAATTAAATGGTTTATCACCTAACTATTTGTTGGTTCTCAAGAATTTGATTGTTTATTATTAGAAACTTTAAAACAAATATCTCATCATGTCCGTAAATGTGAATTTAAAGTTACAACACCCTAGTTTTAAAATTTGAATAGCCCTCTGTAACAAAATGAGTTTTTGTATCCATTTTACAATATTTGAAAATATGCAAGCAACAGATTTCTTGTAATTGCATAATGTTTTTTTAAAAAAAAAAGGCAATGCAACAGCCTCAAAGGCTCAAACGTGCAAGGAGGAATAAGCACACAAACAAACCCCAATTATTATCTCTTCTTTACATGCTCTAAAAAGAATCAAATGTCTAGGCATTCTTTTGGATCTTTGATATCCACTATAAACGCACCCCCTCAAAACATCAAATCCAAAATGCAGTCAATCTTTTCATGCTCAAAGCATTACATTCCAACAACACATGCTGTGTGGTTGAGTGACTGCAATATAAAAAAGTAACGACAGAAAAACTGAGTGAGCTATACGCACAAGAGCATATTCTACAGCGGCACAATATCTTGGTCAAGTCAAAAGAAAAAATGATTGTCTCACAACATGAAAATGAAATTATAGCTATAATTTTAGAGCACAGCCCAATCACGCTTACAACTTCTTTAATGGGATAATGGAAACTTATTTTCTTTGGTAGCGTTCATATTTTGAATATTCAACGTACGACTAGTAGACTATGTGTAAAAATCACCCATTATTGGGATGGTAAATTGTAAATCACTTTCTAAATCATTTTTTTTAATTTTTTAATATTATCTAGGCTGCATTATAAAAGAATCTATCTACGCTCTCGATGGAATTCCAATAAAAATATCAGTAAATTAAAATATAATATTTCTATAAAAAGTTACAATGCTTATGATAATTTTTTCCCCAACACGCATGATAAATTGATATCTCAATAGATAAATATAATAAACACCTTCGGATTATTGGCATTTAGCATGGGAAGTCCAATGAATCATAAAAATTAATTTATCTTAAAGATATATATATATATATATATATATATATATATATATATATATATATATATTAATTACTTCAACATTGTTACTTGTTAGTATTGCCGACAATAGTAAAAGACTCATTTTACCGATAGGCCACTTTAAAGTCCACTAGACAAGTCCAATATTTCTGCGGTGTGGTGGAGATTCCATTTATAGAAGCAAACAATTAATTTCCTTATCATGTAAAGATTGATCAAAATACCATGTATTTTCGCAAATATTTCTTCAAAATTTTGAGTTTCTTTAAGCAATAAATATTGATCCGCAATATACTAGGATTCTAAATTTAAACATTTATTTTAGTTCAATCCAAGAGGTCTCTTGAGCTTTGTTCAGAAATCTACTCTCACTAATGTGCAAGGGGAAAAAAAATCTATCATTATTTAAAGATAATAGACCTATAAGTAACGTATTATCGACTCCACCTATGTTGAAGGCGTGGATAGCACTGAGCTGCAACCGCAGATGCACGGCATTGACGAATTTATTTGTTGTTCTAGTTGTTTGTAATTGTATCTGAACTCTCTTGATTCCTTTCCATAATTCCATGCCCCGTTTTGGCACTATCCACGCCCCATTTTGGCACTATCCACACGACTAACATAATTGTTTGGACCCTTCCATATTGGTAAACGCCAAAAGGGAATCCTTACTGCAAAACGCTTATCAAAGAAAGCACCAACAAGGCCAATTTAGACTCAGAGACAGGCCATAATTCGGTCGTCTCTCCCTGACAATTGACAGGTCAATTCTACTTGTACTTTAGCTAAATGTTTCTTGAAAATATAACATTCCAATTCAACAACCCGTGTGTGTAATCATGATTATAAATACTCAAGTTATGCCTTGAGCATTTCATTCTATAGCATCTCGGACTTCTTTCACTATATTTCAGTATAGAAAATAAAAAAACAATGGCCGCCAAAGAGTACATCATTCAAGCATTTCAAGCAGTATCACCCTTTGCTACTTCCATTGTTCTTGGTACTCTCTCTGTGTTTTTCTTCTTGTTCTTCATCAGAAGGTTCTTTTCTAGGCAGAGGATGGAATTAGCTGTTAATCTTCCGCCCGTTCCAGGTATGTATATATGGTTTCTTCTCTTCAGTTCTTTGTTCTTGATTGATTAATTTAAATGATCAATGGGTTGTTTTTCGGGAGTTGTGTGTAGAGGTTCCAGGAAGGCTACCACTTATCGGAAATTTGTTACAGTTGAAAGAGAAGAAACCACACATGACTTTCACAAGGTGGGCAGAGGTGTATGGACCAATTTACTCTATCAAGACTGGCGCTTCTACTATGATTGTTCTCAACTCCGCTGATGTTGCTAAAGAGGCAGGCATTCTGGTTCTATACTTTTAACACTGGAAACTATACATTCAATTTTGTCGTCGGGTGAAATTGTTAACGTAACATCACAATTCGCTAGCGAGTCAGTTTCTGAACTGAACTATTTTATAAGGCATGAGCGGTCTTAACTAAGTAGATGTGCTTCAAGTAAAAATGTCCAGAACAAAACTGACTGACTATGTGACCAAAACTAATAATATCTACTTAATTGTTGGACCCGGGCTGTACAATTAATAGTGCATATCATGTTTAAGCTGTTGGATAATGTGTGGCAACTTAACCGCTCGAGTGTAAGTTTGAGTGAGCTGCATATGAATCCTTTTAGTTAGGTCGTTAGGCTGACAATCAAGATGTCTAATTCACTAAATGTCCAGTTTGCTTGTCATTAATTAATTTATATATTCATGTAGCTTTAGTTAGTTACCGATATAGGGGCACATAGAAGAGAAATCAATCAATCAATGATTAAAATGTTTTAATTTATTGTTTGTTCTTCCAGGCCATGGTGACCAGATATCCATCCATTTCAACAAGGAAGCTATCAAATGCCCTGAAGATCCTCACATCTAATAAGTGTATGGTTGCAATAAGTGACTACGATGAATTTCACAGAATGGCTAAACGATGTTTACTCACAAATGTTTTGGGTGGAAATGCTCAGGTTAATCTGCTAGTCCAACTTTCTCGTGCTTTCACCGTGTCCCTTTATATGTTGTATGGATATACTGTACTGCCGAAACTAATGATGTGTACTCTCTGTATGTGTGTTATTCAGAAGCGACATCGAATCCATAGAGACACAATGATGGAAAATATGTCAACCCAATTTCATGCTCACATCAAGGACAACCCTCTACAACTAGTGAATTTCAGGAAAATATTTGAGTCTGAACTTTTTGCAGTGTCAATGAAACAGGTGAGCCAGCTGTGATCTTTTGTTGGAAATTCATCTGTTATCTTTGACTAAATACATAGATAATTAAAGCATTTTGCATTTTCAGGCTGTAGGAAAGGTTGTGGAATCAATTTATGTGAAGGAGCTTGGTTCCACATTGTCAAAAGATGAGGTATTTAAAATTTTAGTGCTTGACATAATGGAGGGAGCAATTGAGGTGGACTGGAGAGACTTCTTCCCTTATCTAAGATGGGTTCCTAATAAAGGCGTGGAAATGAAAATTCAGAGATTGTGTACCCGCAGGCAAGCAGTAATGGATGCCCTCCTCAGTGAGGCCAAAAGCAGAATTGCTTCAGGACAGGAACTGAATTGTTATGTTGATTACTTGTTGTCAGAAGTAAAATCACTTACACAGCAACAAATAAGCATGCTGCTCTGGGAGCCTATCATCGAGACATCAGATACTACTTTGGTTACAACAGAATGGGCCATGTATGAGCTCGCAAAGGATCCGATGCGACAGGTTAATTAATCAATCGCTAGTCTCTCCATGAATTTTGATCTTTGCTACCTGTTCAAAATTTTTTGCATATATTGATGTTCCTTCTATATATATATACACACACACTACAGGACCGTCTATTTCAGGAGATTCAATCAGTTTGTGGGTCAAACAAGTTTACGGAGGAAAACATAGCACAGGTTCCTTACTTGGGAGGAGTTTTCCATGAAACTCTGAGAAAGTACAGTCCAGCTCCAATAGTTCCTTTAAGATTTGCACATGAAGATACCAAAATAGGAGGATACTTCATTCCTGCTGGAAGTGAGGTTGTTGTTTAGCTTAGTTTCCTTGAAATCTTTGTGGTTCCGACCAATGGTGTCTGCATTGTTAGATGTTAACTTTAATTTATGTTGCACACACAGATTGCAATAAACATATACGGATGCAACATGGACAAGAAACAGTGGGAAAACCCAGAGGAGTGGAAACCCGAGAGATTTCTTGATGGGCAAAACGACCCTGCAGATTTGTACAAGACAATGGCCTTTGGAGCAGGAAAGAGGGTGTGCGCAGGTTCTCTTCAGGCAAGTTTGATAGCTTGCACAGCAATAGGTAGGCTGGTGCAGGAATTCAAGTGGAATCTGAGAGATGGCGAGGAAGAAAGTGTTGATACTGTTGGCTACACTACTCACAAGCTACATCCTTTGCGTGCAATCATAAGGCTTAGGCCTAATTAATATAGGGAAGACCTTGATAAGACCGTCACTTTTCCTCATCTCCTCCACTACTTACCAAAAACTGAGGACTTGAAGCCTCTTTATCTCCAAAATGTGTCTTGAGAGTTACTGCATTTCTACTGTTCTAGTATATGTATACAATAACAAGGCTTATATCCTGTATGATATCTGCCGCTCAATCGCGCCGACTTCTTCTTAATCAGGGAATAGAAACTTTTGAATATTCAGTGCATGAAATGACTACGTATAAAACTATGGAATCGCCCATTATTTAGATTGTAAATGATAAACCACTCTCTTTTCATTCATATTATCTCGGCTGCACTATAAAAGAGTGCTCCCACAAATTTCTAGTAATAATAATAATAATTACCTTCAAGTTATATATGTTTATATGTATGTATGTACGTATAAAAAATAAAACACTACCTTCAAACATTGGTATTTAGCATAATCTGACACAAAATTGAAGAATTTTAAAGTCTCTCTTCAAGCTTTAGCAGAAACTGAAGTCTTAAAGCCACTCTCAGGCTTGTGATTCTTACTGACAATACTAAAAGGCTTATTGCACCCTGACAAGTCCAAAATTTGTTTGTAAATATTTTCCATTTATAGAAGCAAACCATTAATTTCCTTCAGATGTAAGATTGATAAAAATATAATGATTTTTGTAAATATTTATTAGAAATTTTGAGTTCCATTAAGCACCTAACTCATGCCGGCCCATAATTTATTGGAAAGAAATTTCCACTTTTAAATAAAATGCTTATTGCCATAAAAGAGTAGCCTTTCATTTACAGTACCAGTCAATTTGTATGCATCCTATATTATTATTACAGTTAATTAATTTGTTATTTCATCTTCTTTTCTTTTTCTAATTACTTCATATGTAATGCAGATAAAACAGGATTTGAGAGATTTCGAAATTTTTAAAAAATAATGATTGAGAGTTTAACTATCATTTTCGTTTTAATTTCTATAAACAACAAATTTATTAAATTGTTAGATGAAATTTCACTACTAATATTTTAAGATCGACTTAAAAACAAGTATTGCGGTTATTAATAAAAGTGTTGCCGTATTGGTACAAAACTACAAATATACCTTGTTACCTTTATTATTATTATTATTTTCATTTTTCCGATGAGTTTGGTGGGTTTATTATTATTACTCATTTACTCTACACCTCTTTTTGAGTCCTAAGTAAGTCCCTTTTTTACCAGCTTTAAGGGGATTGAAGTTTTCTTTATTTTCAGTTTCTGGATCTGTTGATGCCAAAAAACGACCTCAACAGTTGAATTTGTTTCTTTTGGGGAATTACAAGGCAAACCCAAGCTCAAACGCTAATATGGCCACAATTTTATGTACTTGCCAACCGGAAAACACGGTTAGGATACACCAGTGGAGTTCCGGTGCAAACCCTCTGATACTTAAGTCAGAAATTGTGAATAAAGAGATGAAAATGAGGGGGAAGAATTGTGAATGAGTTGAAATAAAGGAATTTTCCAATCAAGGAACTAAAAATCTTGTCGGGAATGTTAAGGCTTTTAGATAAGTCACTTGTAGAGTTTTTGGTTGATTTTTGCTAACCTCTTCCTCATTTGCCATTTTCAGCTTAAATAGGCCTTTGGTCGTGGGTGGTTACTTTAACTTCTACCCCCTTTCTTCAACAGTTACATGTGGTCATTAGTTGGAGAAGGTTTAAATAGATCGTGGCACACAACTTTCTGAGAAATTAGGCCACGTTATCTTAACCAATAGCTTTCTATGTCAAGTTAATTCTCAGGCTAGACAAATAAATTTCGAGGTCGGATTTCTTCACTTCTAGGTCGGATCGGTGAATTTCCTAGTTACTCATATGGGCTTAAGTTTGTATTATTAAATTAAGTAATTCACATAAATCTCAGGTCGTACTTGTAAACCAGGTCATCAACATAAGCTCCAAATTGTACTTAGGTGTTCAGTTCGACAACAATGAGTTTTGAGTAGATTATGGTCAACTATACTTATGAACTCTTTTAGAAAAATCCAAACCCGAACATGATCTATTCTTAAGCCTTTTTGTTTCTTGCATGGCATTTTGACCCTTTTTTATTGAAATTTTGCGTGGCATCGTGAAATAAATGTGGATGTAATTCTTATTCTAATTGAATTTTAATATATTATTTTATTTTAAATAACGATAATGTTGCTATGAGCAAACATGAATCTACGTGGAAGAGGTAGGTTCAAAATTTTCAATTCGCGTTGCATGTCTTTATTAAAGTGTACATTCTGCAAGATCGATGTTTCTAAAGATAAGTCGTGATATTTGTTTGTGTTTAACCTAAGGTATTGGAGTAAATTAATAATTATGTTAATTTTTAGTAAGAAATAAGAAAAATTATTTCTTTTAATTCTTTTATTAGGAGATATTGGGCGGCTATCCTAAGCTTTGATTTTAGAGAATGATTCTAGGCTTTATTATTTACTAGGGTTTCCAAGTATTTTCCTATAAAATACCTCTTTTCCTAATTTCCTTCTCTGCCCTTCTACAACGGGGTTAGTGATCTTATTTAAATTACAAGCTTCTTAGTCGCGTCTTAGAGAATTATTTTTGAACAGCATGAATATTTTGTAATAAATCATAACCTTTGAAAAATTACTTTGATAAGAACTTATCTTTTTATAAATTAGACATGTAGGGAGTATTGAATAAATTTTATTTCATAAGATTTGGCCTTGTATTCGATTTTATATGGATTTTCAAAGTAAACATTGTTGTACCAGAAAACTGCAATTTCAACACAATAATCAAATTTATCAAATTATTTGGAGAGCCAAATGAATTCGAAAAATTTTGAAATTGTAAATAGAGATTATTATTCGGGTCTATATTTTTTATAAAATTGTTGGAACCTATAATGTTTATTTAATGCTCCATACAATAGATTTGAACTTATCAAGAACTAAATAGTTTTGAAAATATTTTGACATCGGATCATCACAAAGTTTTATGAGTAATAGTCATGGATGTCCAAAAAAGTTCTGTAAGATAATATGTCATTCCGATTATTAGATTAAAAGTTAAAATTCAGAGAATCAAACTAGTACGGGTACAAGTTAGAAGAGCAGGATGTTGGGATAAGCTGTTAATAATTATATCTCGTATTTATTTAAAGTGTTTGAGGCTGTTGGATGCTTACAAAGTGTATTTAGATCATTGCTTTTGGCATGACAAGTATTGTCATTCCTAGTGTACTGAATTTGTGTAATTATTTTGATACTATTATAATTACATGTGTTTTAAAGTACTTTAGAAATCAAGCGACTTTCATAAAAAAAATTAATTAATTTAACTATTTTTTTAATTTTTTCAAATTTGAAAATTATACTATTTCCAAGATTTTAACAAAATATTGTAAATGAATTTAAATGTTTAATTTATTTTACTAAATAATTATCTTTTATGAAATTACCTATAAAATGTTAGAATGAAACTTGTTTTGCAAGCGTAAATCATTGGCGTGACTTTTTATGAATCCGACATGAATGTTTTGTTCATATATTCGGTTAAGATTATTTACAGAAACTTGTGTAGAGGCCACCTCTTAAAGTTGTATTGGGGCCACCTCTCGAGGATCAGCTTGCCGTAAAATGCCACATATAATATAAAGTACCATGTTCAAGTCGTTACATATGAAAATGAATTTAGATGTTTTGGCTCATTATCCATAATTATTCTGATTTTCATTCTTATTTATATTCTGACCAACACGAAATTTCTATTCTGACTATGGCCATGCTATCTTATTACGATTTTGTTTCTGGCAGGATCATTGGGAGTAGAAGTGACACTATGTAATATAAGCTAACTTTTTGTTTTTTGTGTATGTAAGTTGAACGATTTATTTTTATGATTAATTATGCTTTTGATATCTGAATCACTTATGAATTTATGTCTTTCTATTATAATATTTTATTTTGTAGAACTTATGTTTTTAATGTATATTTTGATAAAAAGGCTTGCAAATATTTTGGCACCCCATAAATCTAGTGTATTGGAAATGATTTTATTTACTAAGTTGACAGTGCATCCATCATCATTTATTTTTGTAGATACAGAAGCTTATTGCAAGTTATGCTTATCTTTGGAGATTTTTATTTATATATTATTTGAAATTAGGAGATAATATTAATATTGGAGTTGTTTCACGGATATTTATTTTGGTTTGATTTGAATAAAGTTTGAGTTATTTCAATTTAAGATTGTGTTGTAAGCATTATAATTCGTTAGTAACCTTCTTCTTTGTCAAGTGCTCCACATGTGTTAGATTTCGAGTGTTACACTAGTTATTTTACATAATTTTTTTGAACCAGTTGCTCATTGCCAAAGTGAAAATTAAAAACTAAGAATTTTGTACTATTTTCCATTAGTATCAACTCAATGATTTATCTGTATATCTAAACAAATATCTAATGTGATAGAAAACATATTCTAGCATATGTGAGATTTTTTTTCTTTAAAATTTTATTGCTTTAAGGAAATAGCTTTCTTTGTGCAAAAAATAAAACTGAATTTGATATATATGACTAATATTGTATTGACACGTTTGTTATATTTATTCTATTGTAGCAATTATATAATGATAATTAAACTAAAATTGATGAGAGTTTGAACTTATAGAACTGTAAGTCCCTCAAAATGTATTTAGGGCTGGTAATGATATAATTTTTAAAATAATTGATGTTAGTTGTGTTGTTGAAAAAATTAACTGCAATGAGAATTAGTTCAATGTTTGGTCAAATTTATTTTTAAAAGTATTGTAAATTTTAAAAACAACCATATAAAATATTAAGCAAATTTTAGTGTTAAAATACAGTAAGATTGCAAATGATCAAAATAGATATAATGTAAAATATAATTTATTTACACATTCATAAATATGTATGCATAATTTTTTTTATTGTGTATATATAATAATTGATAACTATAAGTAAATATTTTTATTTTTTATTGTATTATCTCATTATAATTAGTAATGATAATAACTCTTTAAGTTTTGTAATTTCATTTCTTAATTGGTAATCATAATAACTCTTTAAGTTTTTAATAATTGTACAAAATTTAAATTAGTGTTTCAGATTCTTGACACAATTAATAAGCAAGTCTCTTTCATAACAATTAAAAATATTATTACATATTTACTTAACCGAAACACCAATCCAAATCATCACATCACTCGTATAAATTACGAAGTTACGACAAACAAGAAAGATTAATATAAAACAAAATCATCAGACCGGGATGCCTATTTCTTCAAATCATTGGAATTATTTTATTAATAAATAGAAATACACGGACTTCCATGTTAAAATATTAACAAATTTGAATAAATCAAAGAGTATACAGTTGAATTCCCTCTCAATTGTAGCAGGCAAAGTTTGCCAGCCCCATAAATAAAAATTTAAAATATACATAGAACAAGTAAATAAGACACAGAATAAAGCTCTGACCTTTCCATCAGTATTCTTCTTCTTCTTCGTCTTCTGATCTGATAAGAACTTATATCAAAGATTGTCTGATATTCTCGATATTTTGTTCTTTCATGGCTGAAAGGTTAAAGAAAAATTATTTTGAGGTGTTGGGTTTGTGCTGTTCGTCAGAGGTTCCACTTGTTGAGAGGATTCTGAATTCACTTGATGGAGTTGAAGAGATTTCGGTGATTGTGCCAACGAAAACGGTGATCGTAGTTCATGATACCCGACGCATTTCCGAGACCAAAATTGGTATGTGTCGTGCTGCCATAAATAAGAACTAATTAAATATACTGCAAATGAAGCAATATTAGCACAAATGGATACTTTATTACTCTTTTCAATCATTAATTAATTTTTTTTTTTTTGGATTTTTGTATTGCATGAGAATTGAAGTTTATATTTACTGGGCTATCTTTGGGATTAACACGTTTACTAGTTGTCGCTAGTGGTTTCTCAAGAATTCAGGTGGACTATTGTATTATCAGTTATATTAAGGATTCTAACATTTAAATTTTAATACTATTTGTTATTAAGATGAATTTTATAACTTATACAGTTACTTAATTGTCATTTAAAAAATGAATGTCATATCAATTGAGACTCAAATTTAAATTTACTTATTGAATATTTAGTATTGCTCTTACATTATATTTTTTTATTGATAATTATAGAATAAAAAATATCATGTAACTAAATATTCACCATATATATGGTTACAAATGCAATGCACGCATGAAATTATAAAACATATGGCCACAACCCTGACATGACTTATCAGCCCATTACTATGGACAATGTTATTTTTTTTCGGTGTATTAAATGGACAATGTTATTATTTATGTTACACTTTAGACTTCTTTTCCTGAATTTTTTACTCATTTAAATTACTAAAAGTCCACTAATTAGTTTCTACATAACTATTATCGATGGTAGTACTGATGACTTTTTTTCAAAAAACTTAATTATAAGTGATGTCCATTTGGACTTTAATGTTCTCCTGGTCTGATATAGGGACTCTTCCATGTCTCTTTCGTGCGGAATGAAATTAAATAACTCTATTAATTAATATTAATTAATTTGGAGAAGGAACAAAACACCCTACCCAATAAAGAGACTTTTTTTCCCCCAAACTAATGTATGTACTATAAGTGATGGCTTAAACGTGCTCCTCTAATGGGAACTGGAAATTATAGTTAGATATTTCTTAGCCAAATTTTATTATTTACAAGGTTGACACAACTTGGGGATATGTCTATAGCATTGGGCATGACTGTTGTAATTAGTAGGAAGGAAAATTAAGCTATATAGAATTTGCCACTTGTAAATGCTCCCAAGTATGCTTACAAGTATTTGAGTCAAAGGTGATGTTATTGTGAGTATTGATACGAAATCTTTTGTGGTTTAATGCCAGTTGAGGCACTGAATAAGGCAAGGCTGGAGGCTACTGTTAGACCAGAGGGGAAAATGAAATCTCAGAAGAAGTGGCCCGCCCCATCAGTCATGGCTTCTGGATTGTTACTTGCACTATCATTTCTAGGATATATTTATTATCCATTGCAATCTTTGGCTCTCGCTGCATTCATCTTTGGAGTCCCTGCAATATTAGTAAGAAGCGTAGCATCAATTAAGAGCCTCACTCTTAATATAAATGTTCTTGTTCTGATGGCAGGTAATCCTCCTGAATTTCGTCAATTCAAATTGAAGAAAGGGTTACTATTTTTTTCATATTTTGTTTGGTAATGTGCAGCTGTGGGAACTCTTGCTCTTGGAGATTATGTGGAAGCTGGTTCTATTGTCTTTTTATTCTCTATTTCTCAGTGGCTTGAGTCGGTAGCAAGCTACAAGGTCTGGTTCCATCTTTCTCAGTCAACGTGCCTGTTTGGTATCATTTGATTTTCTGTTTCCGAGTTTTTTTTTTTTTTGAGGTTTTGTGTGCGGAGGGGGGGGGGGGGAGAGGGGAGGGGGAGGGAAGAGGATAGAAAATGTTTGGTATTGTTGTTTGGAAACAACTTACAGCTAGAAAATGGATCTTACCCTCTTTAAGTTCTGAAAGCAATCTGCAACCATTCTATTTTTTTCTTATTTCTCCTCTCTATTTCTGGTCCTACATCATTTGTATCTTCAATAGCTGTTCTGAAATTTGAATTTTGTATATAATTCATAGGCTATGGCCGCCATGTCATCTTTGACAAGCATGGCTCCTCAGAAGGCCGTAATTGCCGAAACTGGGGAACAAGTTGATGTGAATACAGTGAAGGTGAATACAATCCTTGCCGTCAGGGCCGGCGAAGTAATTCCCATTGATGGAATTGTTGTTGAAGGTAAATGTGAGGTGGATGAGAAAACACTGACCGGAGAGTCGTTCCCTGTTGTCAAAGAACAAGATTCTCCTCTTTGGGCTGGCACCATCAATTTGGACGGTTAGTTCTTTCACACTTTAATATCTTCATCAATGTTACAATCAAGAGATTTGACTGCTTGTGTATGTATCTGATCTTTCTCAGGCTATATCAGTATAAAAACTACTGCATTAGCAAAAGACTGCGTGGTCTCAAGAATGGCAGCACTAGTAGAAGAGTCTCACAAAAGGAAGTCACGAGCTCAAACATTTATAGAAAGCTTTGCAAAGTACTACATCCCAGGTTAGTTTCCGTTTTTGTATTCTTTCTATGATCTCTAAACTGCATAGCCATGGTTAGGAAATTTGTCCAAGCAAACTGAAGCTTCTCCAGGAACTTTTCACGCTATTTTTTATTTTTCTCTCAGCGGTCTTGTTGATATCAGTAGCTTTTGCTCTGATTCCTGCTGCTGTGGGAGTCCCCAATGTAAGGCACTGGTTGTACTTGGCAATAGTTGTTCTCGTTAGCACATGCCCATGTGCACTTATTCTCTCAACACCAGTTGTGATTTTCTGTGCACTTTCCAAAGCTGCGACAACAGGACTTCTGGTCAAGGGTGGCAATTATCTTGAAACTCTTGCGAAAGTTAAGATGGTGGCATTCGATAAAACTGGGACAGTAACAAGGGGAGAATTTACTGTGACAGATTTTCAATCTATCTGTGATGGTGTTAGCCTCGGCACATTGTTGTATTGGTACACTTAGCTCTCACACATTTCAGAGTAGATAAATTTCTGTGTTTCTTCAAAGCCAGAGTCACTGATTTTGGGATTATTTGCAGGGTTTCAAGTATTGAGAGCAAATCTAGTCATCCAATGGCTGCTGCATTAGTTGATTATGCAAGGTCATTAGCTATTGAGCCAGTGCCTGAAAATGTGGAGGATTTCCAAAATTTCCCAGGAGAAGGAATTTTTGGGAAAATCCATGGAAATGAAATTTACATAGGAAACAGGAGAATTGGTCCGAGAACTGGTTGCAGTAAAGGTAAGAGGCTTCAATAGCTCTATTTTTATAAGCTTTAAGGGGGAAAGAAAAAAAAAACTTTATTTTCTTGTTTCATATCACTAAAGGTTGAAATTTCAGATTCAGTTGTAGAAGCCAAATGTACGGGAGGAAAGACAAGAGGGTATGTGTACTTAGGAGCAACTCCAGTTGGAACATTTAGCCTCTCAGATTCTTGTCGGTCTGGGGCTCTGGAAGCGATTAAAGATCTCAAATCATTAGGCATTAAAAGTTTCATCCTCACCGGTGATAGCCATGCAGCAGCCTTGTATGCACAAGATCAGGTGTGCATGGCTAATAATATCCATGTTATTATTTGACATAATCTAAGCTTGAACTTAAAATTAAATTAACAAGAGAAGAATTTCTTTTCTTTGGTAGTTGGATCATGCATTCGACATGGTCTATGCAGAGCTTCTACCTCAACACAAGGCAGAATTAGTTGAGTTGTTGAAGAAAGATGGAACAACAGCCATGGTTGGAGATGGCATCAATGATGCCCCTGCTTTAGCAGCAGCTGATATTGGCATCTCAATGGGGATTTCAGGTTCAGCACTAGCCATGGAGACAGGACATGTAATACTAATGTCAAACGACATTCGGAAAATACCAAAAGCTATCAAGCTAGCAAGAAAAGCTTCAACAAAACTCATTCAGAATGTCACTCTTTCAGTCACCGTTAAAGGTGCTGTCCTCGCATTGGCAATTGCAGGCTACCCGTTAGTGTGGGCAGCAGTTCTCACTGATGTAGGGACATGCTTGATTGTGATCTTGAACAGCATGTTGCTTCTGAAAAATAACCCAGAGGAGGAAGGAGGGTTTTCGAAATCCAAGTACGGGACCTTTTCCTTGTCGTGCAAGAAAGATGAAGATAAAGAAGCACTTAATGTGAAGAACTGCAGAAGCAGATGCTGTGAGGCGACGTCTGCCAAAGACATGGCATCAACAAGTTTGCACGGCCAGACCGGTTCCAATCCTTGTTGTTTAAGCTCGAGCTCGTGCAGGAAAGATAGAAGCACAAGTTCAACTGGAAGCCAAGGGGAAAATAAAAGAGTTGCAAGGGGCGGTAAGGCAAAGAAATGTGGTGATCAACGTTGTGATATAGAGGCTGGTGTTACGACTTAGGAAACTTGGGTAGTTTTTTTTTTTCTTTTCAAATCTGAATAATTTGTTTTTTTAAAATATTTTATTCCAAGAACATTATTGGCAATAAGGAAACATACTGTTCTAAGAAAACAAAATTTATGTTTTAAACTAAAAATATTTTGAATAATAATTTTAAATTTAGCAAGAAGGGTGGGTTAAATGAATTGGTTTCAATAACATGATAATGGTAATTAATGGGTTCGGATTTGTATTTTTGACCCAAATAAATTAATGGATGGGTTTTGGTATATGTAATTTAACACGATACAATAAGAATGCGACATGAAAGCTCTCAAACACGGCTCGTTGCTAGGCCTAAGAAATATCAACATTGCTTTTTTAGTTTTTTATTTTTTTAATCCATCACATTAGTTTTATTATTTTTGTAAATTATACCATCAATCCGAAACTGCTTTTTTTTTCCTTAATTTTTATAGGGGATAGGAATGAGTATCTCCATTTCTATATGAGAATCCTGATTTATATCTGTTTAAGCCTACATCATATAAGAACTAGCAAAGAGAATACACAATTGATATCTTGCACCATAGCTAACCCATTGCCATCCCCACTTAAAATGGAAATTTAATATTATGAAGAAAATCTCAAAAAATGAATAGTAAAAAATTTGACGATTTTTAAAATTGAGCAATACTGAATCCTGCCAAATTGAAGGAATAATTCAAGTTACGCATTACTAAGAATGACGAGAACGAATTAGGACTAGGGAATATATTACATCTCGTACAATTTGTTATTAATTTACTCCAATATCTCAAAATAAACAAAAATATATAATCACGCTTTTATTTTTATAAACAACAATCATACAGAAAACACCTATACACTGTAAGTCAAGTTAAATATGTGAATTTTAAAGGTGTGAATAGAATAAATACTTTCCCACGCAGTTTCAAGTTTGCAAATAGGACTTTTTTTTTAACTCGTTCTTAATATTAGTTGTGAAATTTCGCTAAACAATAAAATATTTTTACAGCTGACCCAGACGTACGATGCTGCCCCCCTGTTTTGATATCATATTAGAAAAGATATTGGCCCAAAAAGTTTAACCTAATTGATAAGAGCTCAAAAGTAGTATTAAAGACAAATCAGATTCAAGGGGAGATAAACAAGAAGAAAGTTAAAAGAACTTCTTCCAATAGAGCATATTCCATTGAGGTATGTACCTTCAACTGGGCAAAAGAAAGGTGATCTACTATCACAAATATGAAATTAAAACACTATGAGATCACAAACTGAAGCATTGATGATCAATTCGATAACTTCTTAATAAGGCAATAGCAACTTCTTTCGGCACTTGTACATAAAAGTAAAATACATATAATCAGATTTGTTCAAAAATAAATGACGTTATATATCTCAAAGAACAAAAATTAACTGCATTTTATTCGAAAGATGCAAAGTTGAGAAAGGTGTCTCTAGAAATGGAGGCATCAAGAGCCAACCATAAATAGTATGAACTCACCTATGTATTTCAAATTCCAATGGCATCAAGGAGTTCCGAGTGTTGAGAAACCGAAACCAATGAGTTAGCAACAATGGCGCCGCTAGCAGCAACTGCAGGGACTCCGATGCCCGGGAAAGTAGAATCACCACAACAATAGAGCTGCGGAATGGGAGTTGAATGCCCAGGAAACGTTTCTTTACCAGCCTGTATCGCTGGCCCGTAAGTTCCTCTATTCCTTCGAAGAAACCTTTGATGTGTTAATGGAGTTCCAACCAATTTCACATCACACTTGTCCTGACTAAAACCTGGACCAAGTGCACGCTCCACGGCTCTCCAAATGACCTGGATTATGAAAATTTTTGAGAAATGCTTAAGGAAGTAACAGGATCAAAAAGTTTTTCCAGGCAGAAGATTGATTCAATTGAGAGTGACTAAGTCAGGAGATTACACAATATTTCAAATCACTTAATATTTTCACTAAGTGCGAATATTTACTGAAATTACGGTGATTTCTGAATATTTATTAATATTACAGTGATTTAATAACCTTTACAGTAGATATCATTTGATATATTAGTGCAAATGCTTGTGACAACCAAAAGACCCAAGTGTTTTCCCCAAGGCACTAAAAGCTAGCATACAGTTCAATCATATTCATTCTAATGAGTACAATATCTAGATATTTAAAGAGCTTTGAGAATCATTTGAGTCACTGGTTATACATGAGCAAGCTTTCAGCAAAATTGAGTTTTCAAAATTTTGAAGTTCTATTTTACCAGAAAAAGCAACATGAGAAAGGCCAATATCAACAAGCTATATAAGTACCTCAGATCTTTCGGCTTTGAGTTTTTTGTATTCAGCACTTCTAGGATCAAGCCCTTTCCACAATTCAAACGGTTCAGTTCCTGGTGTATAAGCATGTAACACATGTTTCCCAGGGGGTGCCAGATCTGGACTTAACACGCTTGGTACAGAAATTAAAACAACATTTTGATCAGCATCGACTCCTCGGTTCCAGTCATTCACAACTATATGATGAATCCCCAAGTCCTCTCGTAAACCCTGGTCAGTAAGACATTTTGAATATAAATATAAGATGCTGGACACAAAAATCAGAATAAAAATGGGTTGATGCATAGCACTAGAAACTACAAAGACAAAAAGGTAAAGAACTATTACTTTGGCACAATCAATGGTAAAAGAAAAGACAAACCAAAACATTCTTCAGGTTGAAGGAGCCCTAAGGATGCAGAAGACACAAAAGGCATTGAGAACTTTCGAGTTGTCTCAAATCATACCTTATAATATGGTGTGTCTATGCTAAACTGTAAGTGTCTTTCCCTTCTCTTTTCCTTTAATAGAAAATGAAGCTGTTTAAACATTCAAGTCAACAGAGGGCCTTCATGATGGTCCTACATCTAAGACGCCATCTTCCTAATTTGGGATTTCCAGGCTGTCATCATGGTTCTGGACATTGATACCAGTTATGTTGCAGGGCTTTTTAAATCAGTTTATGCATTCCTGAAGGCTCAATAGTTAACACATGGTCTTGCTTGATTCGCTATATGACAAATATGTGTGGCATGGTCTTCTTGATGCACACTTAGATTTACTGAGATCAGTTGCTGAGATTCACATTGTGGAGTCACTCACCTCTGCATCAAACCCCAAATGAAGATGCATAAACGATTCACATTGTGGAGTCATATCAATCCTATCTCGGTAGGACTTTGGAACAACTTCCTTAGGTAACAGCTTTAACGTGTCCCACATAGATGCATTACTAACAACAGCCTTTCTAGCACGTATAAACTGCAGCATTTCAAAACGTCTCTCCATTAATAACACAAAAAACACATAATTCACTTGAGATTAGTCTTAGAACTCCTTTTTACCACAAAAAAATCGACTTACTTGACCGCTGCTTAGCTTGACTCCGATGGCTCTATCATTTTCAACTACTATCTTTTCCACATGACTTCTCAGTGAAAGTCGTCCGCCAAACTTCTCTATTCCCCGGACAAGAGCATTAACAAGAGCCCCACTTCCATGAAGGGGGTACTCCAGAGAGCAACCTGGCTTGTACCATTCTGCAAACATGTAAACCTGAAAAGGATTGGAAAAAGAAAGATGAGGTCATATATACACAGGCATTATCTATAGATAAAAATTACTATGATTTCATAACAAGAACATGAATAGAGATATCATGTTAACAGTATACCAGACACATAAGCGCAATATATAACAAGATTTTCATTTCGGTGAACGAAATTATGATAAATTAATCTCACATTGTTTTACAGTACATAATGTGTTGACCACTGTAGTCATTTTCTCTTTGCACAAGTGACCAGCAGCATACTCATGCTGACAACTTCAAACACACTAAGGAAACAGCAGTTATAATCATTCATAGTATATCCAGATTTAATTCCCTTCAGGAAAAAAACAATTACATAATAGTTACCATCTCTGCTGAGAGTATACCATTAGATTTCACCCCTGCAAGCAGGAAAGCCAGAAGATCTATCCAGTTCCGTAAAAATGGGTCTTTAAGCTCCAATGAATCAATAATTTCTGAGAATGGTCTGAGAAGTTTCGTTGCACCCAAAGCTCCCTGAGGTCCCATTTGAATAAATGATTTCAGCAGAGAAGGTGCATATCTGGCTGCAGCAGTTGAAAGAACACCAAGATCACCTCGGATAGACAAAGGAGGCAGAGCCGTTGCTGTTGCAGACAATGGAAGTATTGCATCCTGAAGAAGGGTTGCATTTTAAATTGGGAGATAAGTGGAGAATCAATTCAAGCATTGTTAATACAATAGATTGTTGATGAATTACCAAATTTCTAGAACAATAATCGCATATGAAGAAACTCCCGGGATGTGTTAAATTTCTATCACTACTCAGAGGATGCATTTAAAGAGTCCTCACGTTTATTTAAGTAAACATTAACCTTAATCATTATGGTATTTTAATATCCTCAGGCAAAGAAGGTAGGAAACCTTTTGGTTAGCTTTAGTTCTCCAATGCAAAAACAAAAGGACATAATTTGATAATTTGTAAGTGAATGTGATTATAAATATGAGAGAAACAGAAATAATGGTACCCACAAGAAGTTTTTTCCACTCTTGCACAGCACGCTTGCTAGCATATTTATCCAGGTCCTGAGGGAAAAATTAAAAATTCCACTGAGCTCCATACTGCAGCATAATTCGCCCAAAACTTTCAAAGGGAAAAAGAATTCGAATACAGAAGTGCAGCATGCAATATTTGATGGAACAAATATAGCTACCATGCAAGTATATTAATGAGTAATTGCAGTTGCTCATGATTCCATGCGACTCAAGTGTAAGAGTAATGCTCATATCCATTTTTCTTTTGGCTTGTATCCTAAGGGTCTTTCTGTTTTAGAACACATGCTACTACATGACTTTTGAGACAATAAACAGATAACAAAGAGAAGGCACCTTATAAAATTCTGTGGGGCCAATACGCGACAAGAATTCACCTTCAGGTATGTAAACCATCCAAGAGTCATATTTGGCACATGGAAGTGACTCCCCCAATGCATCCAAAACCTGAAAATCATAAAAGTTGCCACCCTTTTAATAGAATTATTTAGCTCTATGACTCCATAAAGAGCCTAATCAATATCACTTCGTTAACTACAGAAAAATTATATGGTTCATCAACTAGTTTCTGATTGTTCTCATATAGGTTCTCGACTGACTAAGAAAAGATGGATAGAATAATTATTTTATCAACCTGTGCAAGCGGATTTGCCTGAGGACCTCTTGACTGGAAACCAGAGAATAAAGATGGCCCTGAATCAAACTCATAGTCTTTAATCTTGAAAGAATGAGCAGCACCTCCCGGTTGATCATGACTCTCTAGTACAAGAACTTCTTGCCCATACCTAGCCAAAAGGCCTCCGCAGCACAGCCCACCAATACCACTGCCGATAACAACAATATCAGCCTCTGGCTTCCCTGCACCTCATGCCACAATTATTTAACAAAATGCCAATTCAAGACCCCATATAAAATGAACTATAAGATAATGCAATGGCATTGCCATCACAGAACCAGGAATTCAGGACAGAATATATACAACTGATAGTTTGATTCACGCGACAAATAAGGAAAACAACTAACTGCGAGTTCCTACTAAAACATATGGCCTGTATTCACCTAAGTACCTAACTTTTATGTCTCGTTGCGAAGAATGTGTTATCCGACCAGAAAATTGATTCAAATTCAAAGTCTTGAAATTACAGTAACTGGTATCCTTTTCTTTCTTTTGATTGCATTACTCAGCCACATAACTAAAATTTAGAATTCATTTTTGTTCATTATAAGATCTTATACGTGCATAAATACTTAAAATGGCACACACAAAAAATACAAGCATAACTCGACGGGTGCTACTAAGAAGAAATAGAGACCTGGGAAGCTATTCTTTTCTAGGAGGAGAGAGCCTCTAGAGGAAGCGTCCTGGCCGTTGGAGCTTCGCGCCAAAACAGATTTTCTGACCGTTGAGGATTTGAAATTGGGAGGGCGGAAACGGTGGAGGTGAGGATGAGTTGGCAAATAACTCAATGCCATGAAATGTGTTTGAAAGGAATTGAATCCCGAGAATGAGAGCTTCAGAGATATTGAAAGACGATTCAATTATCTTTAATTATTTGGTTCACCGTTTCTCTACTTACTAAATGATAATGACTTATTGCTTTGTAGTTCTGATACTGGCCACGTCTGTACCCACTGTCTGGCTCCATCTTTTTGTATTTTTTTAGACTCAATCGGAAAAAACAAAATGAGAAAATAAAATAAACTCAATCGCTGTAACACACACAGAGTCCCCTTTTTTTTTTCTAATTTACACTAACATATTTATTATCACATAAATTTTCGACCTTCTGTACTAAAATGGATATTAGCCCACTTCCAGAAAAAATATTTCTTCCAGTTAATCTACATAAGCACAGAAAATTTATAAAATTTCTTAAACATTTTGTACCCAAAAAGTACACGAAGAATGATTTATATTTAGTATTATAATTAAACGAATTTCTTAAATTAATAACAGTTATTTCTTTATTATTTTCTTGAAATTATTATTTCAAAATTATATTTACTATGTATTATCAAATCAGTTTTTATTTCACTTCAAAAAAAAAATTCAGTTTTTATTTTATGACTACAATTTTTTTTCCCCACAATATCTTTGACTAAAAACCATGTGTCCACAACAGCTCCGCGTCAAATAAGGCATTCGCCTCCAACCAAACTTTCAAAATTAAGCAAAAACAAAAGGACTCGCATTACTACAACACCAACATACCCACACACACTACACACAGGCCGAGAAAGAAATTCAGCACCATCATCATCTGTATAAATAGGACCAATATCATGTTAAATATTTCAGCCACACTGAAAAATACAAACAAAACAAGACAGACCCGATTAGCAGCTTCTACTAAACTCCATCCTTTTTACTTTTTTTCTCCAAAGTCACTCCAATGCCAATCAGTGAAACAAACTCAAAACATGCTGCTGGTTTTGGAAAAGGCCCCAGCTTTTAATCTATTTTAGGCACAAAACCATTTATAGAGAACCCTATGAATGTCAAGGAGGGCTATAGACAAATGCTCCCCAGTCACTTATGGCAGACCGCGACTGCTGAAATTTCAGGTCTGCAATTATATTTACAGTTCCAGCTAATGGAAGAATCCACCTGCCAAAAGCAGAATATCCCAGTACCTATACAGAGTCAATGGCAAGATTGAGGATGTCCTTCACTCCCCCAGCAAAACACCTCCTAAAGGTCACCATGATGATAACTGTGGTATTATATAGGACTGTAAAAGATGATCTCGCTTTTCTTTGTCTTTTTCCTCCTATCCGAGCCATTTGTTACCAAGATCGGGATTCTTCAACCCACCATGTATTTAATTACACTGGTATCTGAACCAGTCAGGTTAACTAAACCTTTCCTCTTTATCACTGCTGAAACAATGTCTACATCTCATCAAGTGTGAAGTAAACCAAGACAGTCTCCACAAAACAGCAAGTGCATGCTCCAAATTTTCAAAATGGATAAGCAGTTCACTGCAAAACAATAATAAATTAAAAAATGGAAAATCAACCTTAACCAAAGACTCATCATTGGGTGGGATTATTTGCACACCAAAATCTACTTTGAATACTCTTACTCTACAAACTCATCCAATACATTTCCAAAGGTATTTTCTACTCTGTATACTCTTTTACATGTCGAAGTTATCCTTCATTAAAATTATTCCATTAACTAATTATTTTCTCTCTACACCCATAAAATATTCACAATTCTTATGTCATATTGCGTTACGTAATAATTCCCAAAGCTTATTAAGATTCAATATTAGTGTTGTAGGTTCAGATTTGATCCTAGGCCTAGCCATATACATAAATGGTGTTGTAACTCCTTAGATTCAGATCAAGGTTCAGATTTGATCGTAGGCCTAGCCATATACATAAATATTCTTTCAAATGCAAAATACGTTGAATGTGGGACATATACACATTCCTTCGATCTTGGAGGTCACTCAAAAGCAATAAAAAGCCAAATCCAATTCAATCTGATCACATCAATCTGATTAAAATAAAAATTTACAAACAAAAATCGTCAATTACTCTCCACAGTTCTAGTTATTAACAATTGAAAACATTTTATATATATATATATATATATATATGGTTAAAAGAAATTGAAATTTGAATATAGAAAACAATCATAGCTCGCAATTAATACTCTATGTAATTGTGTATTTATAGTTATACCATTTTTTTTAAAGGAAAATCAGGTTTTTTCTTTAGCAAGTTAAATAAATCAGGTTTTTTCTTTAGCAAGTTAAATATAAAAGCGATATGTAGCTTCTTTTTTTTTTTAAATAAACAAAATAAAAATTAATCAGTTGGATTGCTTTATATATGATTTTAACACATAGATCCATAAATCAATCCAATAACATTGGATTTTCCATTTTGCAATCCAATAAATCCAATCAAAAGGTTCTGCTTTGGATTGGATCGATTGGTTTGATTGGATTGGATCTTGAACACCCCTAATTCATTTATCAAGAAATTGGTCAAGGATGTGGTGAACAGTGACCAAGGAGATCATGGAAAGGCACAAACAAGCTACCACATTTTTATGGTTAGTTAAATATTTCAATAAAGAGCCCATAAAGCTTCTGCATTCATTTAGCATAGAGATACTTGAAAAAAATGAAGAAATGATTCTTAACAAGTAAAGACTTACCATTTTAGGTACGCTAAGAACCTGAACTTGACTTCTGAACCCAGACTTGTTTCTGAAAAATCAGTGATAAAAAATCAAAATAGTTGTCACACATTTAGGAAAAAAAGAAACAAAAAGACAGCACAAAATCAATATCATAAAAAATATCTGATTACCTCATGGGAACCATATCCAGAAGCACCACCTCTTCTTAAAGGCTTTCCCTCACTCATAACCGGCGAACTGTCATCCTTAACATGGGTCGGCCCTCGACGACCAATATGTCTATGGGATCCTGCATAAAATCAAACATGCAAGTTGTCTCATTCCAATTCCAAATGCTCATGAAGAAAATCAGCACAAGAGATCATATACCAGCAACCTCTAGAACTACCAGGTTTCAAACACCGAAACTATCCATTATCCACAGAACCAAAAACTAACCATTGTCTACAGAAGAATGACTGCTACGTCCACCCCCCACAGCTTTAACTTCTCCACTCCTCATATTTGACAAGTCAAATTTCCCATCGCCAAGATTCCCTGGAAATCATTTACAGAAAAATCGAATAAATTAAAAAAGTTTGACAAAAGATGCTCCATTTCTATTCTTCCCACACAGATTATAATAAATATTTCAGATACAGTGGGTGCATGTCTAAATTATATACATATTTCAGATACATGGGTGCACATCTCCCTGCATATGTATTTGGATAGTGTAGCAGTAACCAATTAGCACGGTCGTATAATCACAAAGCAGTATTTGCATACCGATTGATCCCAACAAATTCACTGAAATAGCAGCCCTACCTTCTGAAGAATCCACTGCTGACAGTGAAAGTTGAGATGCAGATGATGACAAAGACTCATCACTTTGATACGATCCATCTGAACGTCGAAGTGTCCACGCGGCACGATCAGGTCTATCCTTGTTTCTGGTGCGTCTTTCCTGCTTCTCACTGTGCATGTCATTCACAACAACCTTGTCATCAGAAACCCCATTTGTGTCCTTCATAACCAACTGTACATGCGATGGCCGAGGAGGTCGTTTGTCCTTTTCTAGATTTGATATTTGCTGCTCAGAATGAAGTCCAGAAGCCTGATTTTGACGAGCGTCCTTATTCAAAAGTATGCCTCTAATTATTCTCCCGCTGTTTTCACGTCGCTGGTTCTGCTTCAGAGCAGGTGAACTAATTATGTTTTTAACTAAAGCACTCTGCTGATGTGACACACTGCCAGACACCTGGAGAAGGAAAATGGTTAAGTGATACAAAGTTATAACTTGAAAATTTAAAATACAATGGATATATTATGCAGTTCACAAAACACAAGCATGAAGATTCACATAGAGGTTCATTAAAGATTCCAATTCCAAGATAGACATGGAATTCGACTGAGTGCTATCAACGAATTGAGGTTTATAATTGTCAAACGAATAAAAATAAGAAATTTCAGGTTAAAATTCTCTAATTTTCCTCATTGATTTCGCAAACCCCTCATCTCACACATAAACCTTTAATAGATATAATTTCAGAAATTTATGCCATTGCTACTCACAAAATTCCTAGATGCTCAGAAAATGTGGAAAAAAATGATAATAACAATTACAAGAGCATTGGGGATATGTAATACACAAGACCATGCTGGTCCAATGCATAGTTAGGTATTCTAAAATCTTAGTACTAATAAAGTAACTGATAGAGTGAAAATACAATTCATCATTGCCAACTAAAATTGCAAGTGCATGATTGGATCAGCAAGGTAAATAGGAAAAAGAAATTAAGAATAGAAACAAAATAATCTTCACTAATACTAATCACCATATCCAATGGAAATTTCCCATCACTCAATTGCATCCCTTTCCCTTATCTGTACCTTTGTTTTTCTTTTTCAGTACATCTAAAATATGAACCAATCGCATCCATTGCAAAAAGAAAATAAGCCCTGAGCACCATATATACCGGAAAGGTAACACAAGTAATCAGGCCCTGTAAGATGAAAGTAACAAAAAGCTTACCTGAGAAATTTCTCGTTCTTTCCCTTTAAGAAGCAGCACTTTCTTTTTCCCACCATCACTATTAGCAGGAACTCCTGAAACAAAACCATTAAAAGGTAAACAAGACTTGCAAAAGATTATGATGCATAAATCAACTCATCCACAGGAAGATTCACATGAATTAACAGACTGTGTTAAATGTGTATGTGTGAATGGACAATTAATGGAAACAGTTCCTGAAACAGCAGTCTGAAACTCACAAATTACTACTAAAAACAACATACACAAGAAATAAGTTTGTCATGGGAAGACGACCAAAGAACATATACATATGAAAAGAAAAACTAACTAAGCCACTCCAAACACAGATGTAGTTGAATATTAACTCTTGCACATTAACTCTTGAGAAAGGAGCAACAGCTTTAAGGATATTTTGGCCTCTTGAAAGCGGCAAATTATTTCTCTCTCAGCAAAAAGTTCTAAAAAAAAATATCGGTTTACAGCCCCTCCCCCCCCCCCAAAAAAAAAAATCCCAGAAAGAACTGGCTCTCCTTTTATAAAAAACAAAATTAAAAAAAAAAAAGAGGTGGCAATAAAAATACTCAATCACCTAACTTCAATTTTTTTTCTTATTTAAGCACAAAGAGAACCATTACCAGTGTTTGCACAAACTATTCTTAGACTTGGATATACTATATATTACGGTACTTATCAACAGTTACGCTATCGACAGGTGGAGGGCCCCCAAAAAGTAATTAAGAAAGTTTTAAAGTGATGTTAAAAAATACTTCATTAAGCATGCATATAAAGGAAATCACAAATAACTCTTAATTTAAAAAATAAAAATAAAAGACTAGCGTATGACCATACATGTATCAAAGCAATCCAAAATTCAAGCACGTTTTCATATGTCCTAATGTTGTCGCTAGCAGAAACAACGATGCCATTTATAAAGACTATTAAGCTTTAGTCTCCTAGTCATACCACTTTCCTCCAAAACTACTTCACTTCCAGTTGCTGATGATGAACTAACAGGCTTATCAAAATCCTGATCATCTCCCTTGGGAACCAGAATATAAGTAGACTTGTCTTTCCCACTATTGTTTTTTGCAGTGTCCCTTAAAACATACTGCCCATCACACAAGAAAAAGATATTAATAACCCAGAGAATCTCAACATTTCGCCTGAGGATCACAAATAATTGTTATAAATGGTCAGGCACAACCAAAAACTAAATAATAACAAAAGAATCTATCTACAAAACATGGGCCACACTCCAACAATCTTTGACAGAAAAAAATAAATATTCTACTTCCCACTGGTTTGAATTTAAAAAGTATACGCATGGGTCAATAAATTAAAAGGAATGAAATAAGCTAACATTACCCGATTTACACTACAAACTACAGAAAACACTAAACTAGATTTGAATTTATTCCATGATAAGCATGTCAATAACAACAGCACATAATAAATTTCTGGAGAACCACAACACCGGGGTATCATTCTTGTGCTTGGTCTTTCTTTGTCATGGCAAACAAGCCACTTCATCCAAACAAGAGGTTGTTCAAGCTTGACCCAACAACCTAAATTCAATGCTTGAGCTTAATTTGCGACTAAATCAAGCTCGTTGAGAGCCAGTGCCTGATCTTGACAATGACCATGAAACCTAAGCTTGAATATTAAAATCAACTCATGCTTGAAAAACTGTTTTTCTTCATTCTATACTTCTAAATTGAACAAGCTTCGTACCAATTTAACATGTACTAAACAAAGGGCCTACTAAGACAAGCAAGCTAAGATCTGGTGTTCAAGAACGGGCAATTTCTATATGCTTTGACAAAGAATTAAACCCCCTTCCCCAAAACAGTAAAGAACACCAAAAAAAATAAAAGGACCATTCAAGATAACAATTTTTGTGTGGGTGCAATCCCATAACGATACTCACTTAAGATAAAAAGAAAGTTCAAACGTAATACTTTTATACATAAGTACCATTGTGGTGGAAGCCTTTTTCTTGTCAGAACCTCGTTTGGACGAGCCTGAAGCAGGACTTCCGGTTGATGATCCACTAGCTCTTCTACTCAGTTTCCCATTAGACAATAACCTCTGTCATCAACATAAAAGCAAAATCAGTAGATATGGAAAAAGTAATCAATTCTTATAAATGTTGTTACTTTCCTATGAATTCAAATCAAGGCACAATAACTTACAAGATTGTAAATAAATAATGTATCTCTCTACAAGGATTGAAATTCTTTGCATACTGAACAAAAGCGAAGTTATATGGAGCAAAACATTGAAAATTGAATCAACTTTCCACCAAAAATCATTGCAAACTCATAAGTGAAGGGAAAAGAGGGAAAATTTCATCAGTAAAATCATATCCACAAAACACAAATTACATATCCAAAGTTCTTGTTACACGAGTAATGTTGTGATCAAAATTGAAAAAATTGAAGGTAGCAACTAGAGTACCTAAGAGGAGCTAGAAGACAACCAAAAAGAAACCCAACAAGGGAACAATGATCTAAATCTTGAAACAAAAAAAGCTGGCATTTGACAAAATCACGTATAAATACAAATCATGTTCATTTTTCTTAGATCTTGCTCAAATAATATAGAAAATATATACCCGAGGCCCGGCCTTTGCAGCCCTTTTCTGTCGTACAAAATCCATTAAAGGAGTAACTATAAGAGCTTCTTTAGCAGCACCTACAAAGGTATAACAGACAAATATCACTTGAAAACATACACTAGATTGCTTTCTCATTATAACCATGTAACTGATTTTTTCTTCATTTCACTACAATAACTTCTCTAAGCCAAAAATGTCTAGGATCATTTTGACTAACCAGCTCTTTCTGCTTCTCTTCTCTCCAGTTGTATCTCTGCACTAGGAAGATTCTCAACCGGCTTTGAAATAAATTCAAGAAACTCCAAATACTCAGGATCTAGATGAGCAACAAGAAACACTTGTATTCATACACACAGAAAAAGGGTTGCATATACAAGTCCACAGGCAACCAATATACCTATTAGGCTTTACTTAAAAAGGATAAGTAAGTACCCTTTAATAAGGTCCCTTCACGACCATCCTTTTTAGACCATTGCTTTGGAACACGTTGTGAGGGAGCATACTCAACAATAGTTTTAAACTGGACACCTGAAGAAGAAAGAAATATTACTTCAAGAAATTCCACACCTCACATGTTCCTATAAAGATCCTTGTCCAAAGAAGATGAAAAATTAAAAACAAAAGATTAAAAAAGAAAATAAACATGAGTAACCCTTGATTTAGTATTCCAAAATTGCCAGCAAATTAAAATCAGGTGAAAAACAGAATCACCACCATCTGAAGTTAAAATTGCAGGTTGAATAAGAAGGTAGTCACAATATTTATGGTGACACAGTTGAGCATAATCAATCTCTTCAAAACTTTTGTCAACAATTACCCTTCTCGTTAACGAAGACATGTCCGTTAAAGAATTCAGCGAATTCCAGAACGTCTTCTGGCTTCTTGAAGTCAAGGTAGGCTCTAGCACAGGACTGATGCTTCTGACTGCAAGATAATTTTAGGGAAAATGAGTATAAGAGAATATCCGGACCACAGTATTTGCAGACATGAGTATTAAATTATAACTTTTGTACATATATCCTAATTTGATAACAGAAGTAACTAAAATAAAAGAAAATACCCACATGACAAACACCTATAGCACCCTACAAACAGAATTAAAAACATATTAAGCATTCTACTCTATTACTAACAAAAAGGATGAAGCCAGGTCAACAGATAATTCAGTATTTGAGGAGTAAAAGTAAAAATAAAAAATAAAATGTAACCAAAAAGAAGCCATATAAGAGCACCTTGTTAGCATTCAAGCAAATAACAAAATAATACAATGATGCCATGCATACCTTTTTTCCCCGATAATTGAATACTTTCATTCACAAAAAGGACAATGATGCCATGCATAACTTTTTTTCCCCGATAATTGAATACTTTCATTCACAAAAAGGACAATGATGCCATGCATAACTTTTTTTCCCCGATAATTGAATACTTTCATTCACAAAAAGGACAATGATGCCATGCATTTCGAGCAATAACAACTATGAGTTCATCCTAAATGAATTTTCCCAAAATTTCAAAATTCTGACAGCAAATTAAATACCGAAAAATAAATAAACTAAAACAAACTCATCAGCAAGTAACCACCATGAACCCATAATCATCTAAAATGCAGTAAAATCAAGTTGGTGATTAACAAACAACACATAAAATTACTACAAACCCACTAACAAACAGCCATCAAGAACTTAATATGAACAAAACCACCCAAAATTTCGCGTTAATGAAAAAAATCGGCAGAAAAGTAAAATCTTTATTAAAAAAAAGGAAAAAAAAGACCCTAACCTGGGCTTTCCTTGACGAAAGGACACCCAATTGTAGCGCCCACCGAAGGCACCGTCGATTTGTTCCGTAAACGCCGGCTGCGTAATTGCCGGCGGCAAGTTTCGCACCACCACCTTGGTTCGATCCAACGGCCCCTTCATGATCACGACGCCGTTTTCAGAAACCCTCCCAAAATAAAACCCTTTCTTAAAAAAAAAAAAAAAAAAACCCTAGACTTTTGCGCGTTTAATGCCGTTGGCTTTGATACTTGAGTTTGAAAAGCAAAATCGGCCTGAGATTACATCTTTAATCGAGTGTTAGCGCATCGATCGAGTGAAATTTCGTGCCCTAATTTTGAATTTGCAAACAAATCGGGCCATGCATCGAAGTTAAAATAGAGTGTGTGTGATACGATGAAAGGGATTGAGCGTTTGATTCAATATATATACCTTTTGGGAAAATAACATTTTAATCCTCATATTTATAAATTATCTCAAATAAGAACTTCTTTGTTCATTTGTATATATATAGCCTTGGTCTAATTTGAAAAATATTTATTTATTCTATCAATAAATCCCACTAGGTACTTTTTAACATTAATTTTTTTTTAATTTTTTTAACAATAGTGAGGTTTAAGTAGATTTTATTGGTAAAATATATATGATTACGTATATAATTTGTTATTTTCTTACAGAGTAGGTAAACAGAATCATAATCATGGAGTCCACTACAATTTAAGAATGAGAACAGGCCATTGATATTTAAACAAGGTGAACATGATTGTCTTAAACAGGCAATAAAGCACAAAAGGGTCTCAATTACCTAACTCATAGTCCTAGGGGTTGGGGAATGAATCTCTCATTCTTAGGTTGACCATTTTACCCTCCCTAAAATTAAAAATATTCATTTTGTCCTCATTTATTTATAATTAATATATTTATTATTATTATTCATTACAATTTTAAATGAATAATTAATATATCATTACTATTAAGTAATATATTATTAACAATAGTTATTAATAATTATAATTTTTGAATGGATAATCACAATAATTAATATACTATTATTATTATTATTATTATAATTAATTAATTAATTTACTATATAATAATTACTAATACAATTATTATAATTAATTTATATTATTATTATTATTAACAACTAAGGGTATTTTAGTAACTTGATATAATTCAGCTTATTTCAATTTTGAATTTAAGATAAAATAAATACATCAATGAGATTTTAGCTCATTCTCATTCTGATTCTTGTAACTTAAATAAACAATTTATTTTGATTTGCATTTTTTATTCTTATTCCAACTTATTCACATTCTATTTCATTTTGATTTCAGCTGATTTTGAATACTGAGGAGTAAATGTAGCATTAAAGTAAAGATACTAAACTTTTGGTCAATAATAATAAAACAAAAAAGAATACATACATTCGGTCAATAATAATAGTAAGATTAATTTGGTCATTGCAAACGGGTCAGGGACTCAGGGCCAGCGTGTTAAAGTCTAGGGCCTATTAAATTCAAAATGAAAAAAAAAAAAAATAAGTGCTTGTTTGAAAACATAAAATATTAGAGATCTAGATGTTATCACCACATTAATTTTTTTTAATTTTTTTCATTTTCTTTTCATTTTTAAAAACTCAAAGGATACATTAAAATCATTTAATTAATTTTTTAAGTGATTATAGAGTAATATTGTGGTCATATTTATTTCAGAAAATATTAATCGTTTGTGATATGTGGAATTATGAAGTTATAATTCAAGAGAAAATTTTTTATAAGGGCATATTTTTTTTAAAATATTTTTTATTCAAATAGATGTCATTTAAGTTGTTCAAGACCATAAATGTTATGCTAAATTTTGGGTGATTTATGAATTAAGTTTTCTATATTTTTCTATTAATTACCTTTCTTAATCAAACTCCCATCATAATGCAATATTTGCACGAAAAAAATCATTATCGTTGTGGGTTAATATCAATAATTGAATCATGGAGTTCAAAATATAAAAAAATTAAAAGTCAAAAGAGCCTTTATATATAACACATTAGAATAATATACTATAAAAAAATTTAATTTTAAAATAAAAAATATTTCAAACGGTTTTTTGAACAAATATTGAACCAAATACGCACAAATTTTAGCAGGAAAAATATTTGATCATTTATTTCTTTAGAAGATTTTATCAATTGAATTAATTAATTATAATATTAAATATTTCAAGTTTTTTTACTTAAAATTTCGACATAAATTTTTAGTTACTTATCTTATGTAATAGGATAGTAGATATTTAAAAGGGATATTATCATTTTCCCACCAAAGGTATTCTGACATATCATGTCAATACCACGGTTTGGTAAAACTATCAATTTACTACCAAACATTTAAACTATTAGTATTTTCCCACCATTCCGTTTAAACTCAGTTAATATGTAACAGAAAATTCATAAAAGGTTAATTTTACCCCTGGAGTATAAAAAACTATGTAATTAACCTTTTATAAATTTTATAATTAAATCATCATTTGTCGTTCTTCCTTCTTAAAGGATAAAAATTACCCTTTATAAATTTTGTAAAATTGACCGTGTGGTGCTAGGTACTTCATAAATTAATTTAATTTATTTAATTTTTAAAGGACAAATTTATTTATTAAATTGACGAGCTAAAGACAATTTATTATACTACTAAAAATCAATTTATGAAAGGGAAAAAATGTGCAAAAGAAACAATTTAATCTTTGATATGATGATAATAATTTTACATAAAAAATTAAATAAATTGAATCAATTTATGAAGTAGCTAACATCACACGGTCAATTTTACAAAATTTATAAAGGGTAATTTTTGTCCTTTAAGAAAGAATAACAACAAATAATGATTTAATTACAAAATTCGTAAAAGGTTAATTACATGGTCTTTTACGCCCATCGCCGCTCAGGACAAGCGAGCAGGAGACTTGCTCCAAGGGCAAAATTGACCTTTTAAAAATTTTTCGTTACATATTAATTGAGTTTTAATGGAATGGTGGAAAAATACTAACAGTTTTAATGTTTAGTGATAAATTGATAGTTTTACCAAACCGTAGTGCTGACATAATGTGTCAGAATATCTTTAGTGGAAAAATAATAATATCGCTATTTAAAATCAATAATAGCATTTTATGATGTAAACTAATCCATAATTGAATTATATGAGGTCAATTTAAGTTAAAAACAATTAGGTGGTGTAATTAAATTAATTACTAATATGACTATGGTATTCTCTCAAAATCGCATAATAGGTCCTTTTCACTTATAAGAAGAATGTTCCCACCCATACACCATATTCCATCAATTTAATTGTATTGTGATTCCTTGTTATTTTAATACTTTTCTAGACTTTTCATTTCTTTTGAAGAATCTAAACATCTTTGATATTCCCAAATCCCACATATATCGATTAAAATTCTTTATTGTTAGATTTTACTTACAAATATGTAAGTTAAAAAAGTTTAAAAAAAAGAGTTAAAGCTACATTCCACTTTCCACAATGTAATTGTAATCCACAAATTCAATGAATTTTTAATATTTTCTTTTTAGGTTATAATTTTCTTTTATTAAAAAAAAAGTTGAAAACGAAGTTAATTGACTATTGTCCTTGGTGGCAAGTGGCAACTGGCAAAACCGAGAAAGCATTTATGGCAGCGTCACCATTTAAGGCAACCCCAATCAGAAGATAATGGCAATTTTTCAATTCAACTTAACCAACATTTTATATTTTTATTTACAAGAGAAAAGAAAATCCCTATAGCTTATAAGTTGAAATAATCAAGCAAACTATTTATTGGTCGTGACGATCTATAAATTGTTGAATATGTGCATAAGATGACTCAACAAGTTCTCCATCTCAAAAAATTCTTCTTGTGAAGGTTGATTTTTTTTTCAAAAATTTAAAAGTATATCAAATTTATTTTAAATTCGATGTCTTGTAAACATTGTTGACGTTAATTTTCTATTCAATGTCTTTAAGAGATTTTAAGTTAAAAATATAGACTACAATCGGGTATGTGTTGATATACTAGAATCCATAACAAAGTATTAAAGACATACTTCATATTTATGCAATACCTCGTATTGATTACAAAATTTATATTTCAAATGACAATTTTTTTATCCATGCAAGATGAGTTTCACATTTATTATTATAAAATATTCATAATCGATGTTATAAATTTTTTTATCTTTTTAAGAGATTGTTATATTACATAATCATGTAACATACATGATTATGTAGAAACCGTTCGATAAAAATCCAACGATTGTGAAAATATAAGGTAATAACAGTTGTTATATAATAATCATGTATGTTATATGATTATATAACATAACAAAAATTATTTTTTTGAGGTACACATTTTTTGTTTTTAATTCACAAAATCTTTGTCAATCACATCACCATTGGAAATATATACATAGTTTATCTCGCTTTTTTCAATTTTTAAATTGAAGTTAAGTGTATCTCACTCTCACCTCAAGGTTGAAGTCTAGATGAATTTAACCTAGATGACTAGTAGAAAGTCAAGACAAGATCTCCAGAAATCTTTATACTAATGAAATAAATTCAATTTGAATCAATTTTACAATAAAAAATGCCATAAATATTGTAATTTTTTTTTTTAAATTCAACTTCATATGAGTCACTACTAACTCTTCTTCATAAGTGTTTTTATTTTTTTTAGTTAAAATTTAATGACAACTTAATTTTCACTTTACATATGCGGGATTTGAATCATTCTACATCTCTAGTTCCATATTTGAAATTTTATCAACTAAACTAGTTAGTACCCACACTCTTAAGTCGTGGTTGAAATAGACTAAACTTGAAATGGAATATCGACAAAATCTCATAAATTTAATCTAGATGGGTCTCAAAAGATCTCTTGTAGTCATTTTCATGGAAGAAAAAAAGGAAATTAATTAATTAATTTTTTAAATTAAAACAATAAAGAAAACCTAAAAATGAAAGTAGGGCTTTTGTGCATCTTCACAAAACAAGCAAGCAAACGCAAACACACGCACGCACCCTCGCCACACACACACACTTCCACAACTCCCCAAATAAAAGAGACCAAAAACAAAGACAGCCAGGCACAGACAGGGACTCAAAACACGACACTACTCTTTCATCCCCCATCTCCATCTCCATCTCCACCGCCTCTCTCTCCTTCCCATTCCGACCACCACCATCATCAGTGAGTGTTTTTTCTTCTTCATCTTGTTCAGATGTGTATGTATGTGATCAGGTTCTTCCTATCTGGGTGGTTAGTTTTCGTATTGTTTTTTTATAGTTGTTGGTGCTGTGTGTTGACTTGTACAGTAATCGAATGGGAGAGAGACTCACCCCTGGAAGTTACTTCCAGTACCCTCCTTCAGGAGTTCACGCTTCTCCTCATAGGTCTTCTTCTTTGCCTTTAGATCGTGAAAGGTTAGTTTTTTTTTTTTCCTTTTCCTCTACTTCAAGCTTACCCTTTTTGTTTTACTGTATCTAGTAAATGTTTCCTTTTTGCTTATTTGCTCATTTGGGTATCTGGGTAGCGCTTTGTTTTTGTATTTGTTGAGGTTTGTATTGATTACTGTATTAATTGATGTATCAACACTTATGTGTTCACTTTGATTCGTGGTTTATTGATTGCTGGGCTTAATTGGAAGCTTAGCAACTGCTAAAATACCCACTTGTATTTGACACAGCTGCTGTGGACTCCTGATTCGAACATACCCTGAGTCTGCATGTGTTTATCTATTTTTTTTTTTAATGTTTGGTTTTTTGCTTTGTTGTGTGTGTGTGGTGGCTATACTCAGTGTAATATTACGATTCAGTTTGGTAATAGAAGGATGTACTAATGGGCCAGTTGGCATAGTTAAAACATTTTTGTGTTCGTTTTCATTTCTGCTCCACTAAATTGACTAAATATAACATATTTGGTATCCGTATCAGAGTTTTATAGACCTTATAATTGGAAATTAAACAGACCATTATTTTAGATTATCTGTTTCTTAGATGCTGAACTTATGAGAGGATCTGAGTAGTTTATAAGAGATTTGCAAGCATATGGACTGTCTCTTACTGTTATTATACTACTAATAATTAGATTGTTCACTTTTCTAGACATGCTCACATACTTGCTATCTTATTATAACAATGACTTTGATTTAGCACTAGAGATTGTACTGTTTTTAAAATTCGGATTGACCTTAAGAGTGGCTAATTCCATGTTGGAAGAGAAGTTCCCCTTTCTTGAAAATAGGGAAGAGGCAGATTTTCTGACGTGGCTGCTTGCCTTGTTGACTGTGGGGTCAGCAGTGAAAGGAAGATTGTCATGCATTTGGGAACTTTTAAACATCAAGCTTAGTTCTTACTGTATTTTAATTCTTGAGTTTCTTTAGGAATGGACTTTTATGGCAATCTAGGCTAAATAGTAGTGTAACGCATAGTTAAGTTGGCACTTTAATGTTTGGGATCAAAATAATTAAGTGTAAAGCTGCCATATAATTTTATGCATTTATTTTTCCTTTTATGCTGAGGAACCAAGTGGAATATATATCGGAGGAAACCTATAGTGTTTTCGTAAACAATACCCAATACTCGGTGACAAATGCTCTACATTCAGCAAATTTCTTTTCTTTTGTTCAGAATGTATGTTTATGAGGAATTACTGCAAAAATGCTGATGTGAAACCAGTTTTGAGACTAGAATTATTGTAATAAATTTGTCTAATGTGTCTGACTGGTTTATTGATTGCAGGTATTTGGCTGAATTATTGGCAGAAAGGCAAAAGTTAGGACCATTTGTCCAAGTTTTGCCTCTATGCAGCAGGCTTCTCAGTCAAGGTGTGAATGCTAAATCTTTCTTCTCCTGCTGTACATAGGAAGGACACAAAGGGTTTCAAAGACATACATATCTTTAGTTCTTAGATCTATCATTTAGATGTTGGTTTCAATTCTAAAATGGATGTTTTAAAGCTGAATTTTGCTAATGTATGAACCGTTTTATATGTGATCTGCATTTTTGTTACTGTCTTATGTATCCTGAAGTGGCTGTTTTGGCTTTCCATATGACAATTTGTGAACTGCCAAAATTTCCGAACGTGTTATAGCTAATATCACCATCTAAGAGGCTGTAAACTAATTGGCTGATATCTAGTAACTATTAGCAATATTGGGTGATAACTGATCGACTATATAATATTAGGTTGATAATATTGGATATCTTTATAAAGAAGATCTCAGATAATCGTAACCGTTTTTCCTCGGTGATGGTGATATGTATTAGAGATCACTGGTGCTGGTCTTTTATACTGATTCTTTTAATTTGCGATCCAAACTTGTATTAATCTTCTTGTATCACTGCAGAAATCAGACGAATAACGGGTTACAATCCAAGTTTTGTTGATCATGAAAGGTTTGAGCATGATAGCCCATTTAGGTCATTAGGTCAGCCAAATGGAAGACCAATGGATTTGGAGGGTTTGTCTGCAATGCAAACTGAGGTAATAATGCCTGTTCATGGTTTTATCCTCTCATGTATTTTCATCCTGTACTTGTGAATTTGATGCCACAAAATTTTGCATTGTAATTTCTTGGAATTCTGATTGTATACTTTTTGCCTACTGCTATGTTTCTGTTAATGATGGGATGACCTTCTTTTAGTGTAATAACAGTTGGAATCATATGAATAAATTGTCACACTGGATTGATATATTCATCCTCTAATCAACTCCAGATTATCCTCTACTTCAGCTATTTTTTTCTCCCCTGGGATAAAAGAGAAATGTCCTTTGAACTTGCCTCTTATGTTAACCTGCCACCAATACGATCGACCGTACATATGTCTAGCAGTCAGATGGAGATAAATTTGAGTTACATCCATGTTTAAGATTAAGTTCTTATCGTTGCCCATAGCTGAATGCTGTGGTTTAAATGACTGAGCTTTTGGATCTTGCACATCACTTTTTAGAGGGCTTTTGATTGTTTCATCAAGTTTGAGCTTCATTTGCAGTCTTGGATTTGATGATAATTTTTCAAGTATAAAAGAAAGGAATCCTTATAACATTAGATGCCTTGACTCAGGAAAATGGGCATCTTCAAAAAATGGCCCCTTTTCAAACTCCTCCTACAATGGGCTGGCAGGGTATTCCTGGAATTCCAACCTCACCTGTTGTAAAGAGAGTTATTCGACTTGATGTTCCTGTGGATAAATATCCAAATGTAAGTTCAGACTTTGCTTTTCGATTTAAAAGTTAGTTATATTCATGTATTTAGTTTCCTTATAATAATAATTTTTAACTTAAACACACAGCAGTTTAATTTTGTTGGCCGGATTTTGGGACCGCGTGGGAACTCGCTCAAAAGAGTCGAAGCCATGACAGAATGTAGGGTGTTCATTAGAGGCCGGGGTTCAGTCAAGGATTCGATAAAGGTATGATCTATCATAATATGGTGGAGCTGTGCATTTTGAAATAAGTTGCTGATTCAATTTAATCAAGCCAAAGTGGACTTGAACTCTCAAAGCATGAAAATGTGAAATTTAATAGCTAAACCTACTTTTTGAATCTTATGCGTTTGATGTTTGAGATTGGAATTATTTTACTTGCAACTAAATTGTAGGATTTATAGGTTAAGTAAATTACCTCTTATTTTTACTATGGTCCTTCCTATTCGAACCTCGCTAAAGGAGGACCATGTTAACTTGTCTGACAGCATTTGCTCTTGCTCACTTTTATAGGTAGTAAATTACCTCATCTTATTTTTACTATGGTCCTTCCTATTTGAACCTTGCTAAAGGAGGACGGTGTTAACTTGTCTGACAGCATTAGCTCTTTCTCACTTTTATCTGGTGTCAATGTGCTTCTCTGATTAAGAAATGAAATAAAAAATGTATTTCTAATTTTTTTGTTTTGTTTGTTTGATTAGGGAAGCTACAATTCGAGATATTTAATTAGCACTCAAATTATCCTGGTTTTATGTAACAATTCATCATATGCTTTAATTTTTGGTTTAGTACTGATATTGGTCGTGGTGTGACTGGATTTGCTTATGATCATGCATGATGTAGTTCAATGATATTCAATGGAGGATCCTGACATTTTGCTGATCGATTTAACTTGAGAAAGATGTGCTGAGCATGAAATTACATGCATATAAATTATGTTTCTTCGGAATAGACTTCCAGATAAATTATAGCTTTTTTTTTCTCATAATTCTTTTCACGGAAACAGCTGGTATGATTATGGTGCTTTTCCTTCATTGTGGTAGGAGTAGATATATATTTTGAGTAGTTTTGTTTTTCTGTTGATGGCATATGTACTGGAAATGAATTTGTATTGTTACTAGTTTATCTGTTAATTGCAAATCAAGACTCATTTCATGTTCTTCATGTTCTGCAAATGGGAAAGTGCATCTTGCATTTGCAAACTATTTTTTTCTTATTTACTAAAATTCGATGTTGCTTGACATTATTATACCATCTCGGTTTCTCTTGATAATTCTTTACTTTTTGGTTCTTTAGGAAGAAAAACTTAAAGATAAACCTGGATATGAGCATCTTAATGAGCCACTGCACGTGTTAGTGGAGGCCGAATTTCCAGAGGATATAATAAATTCCCGCTTGGATCATGCTGTAGCAATACTAGAGAACCTTTTGAAGCCCGTGGTATGAAAAAAAAAAAAAAACTCTTGTATTTTCTCTGAACTTTATCGATATTCTTTCCTTTAGCATCTCTCCTAATTCCCGCTTGTTCAAACTAATCTCTGTATGCAGGATGAATCCTTGGATCATTACAAGAAGCAACAACTGCGGGAATTAGCTATGCTGAACGGTACTCTAAGAGAAGAAAGTCCAAGCATGAGTCCGAGTATGAGTCCTAGTATGTCGCCCTTTAACAATGCTGGAATGAAACGTGCCAAGACCGGAAGATAACATGTTATACATATCAATGATGAAATGGACCATCGATGAACCACTGGATCACTGCAGCTGATGGATTGCTGTCCTGACAATCTTCATTGGTTTTGTTCTTCAGAACCTTGGGGAGGGACTTGATTCGAGAACAGTTGGTTGAAATCCTGAGTTAGTTTTGCGCTCAACTGTTGGCATCTCAGACGGGTATCTGTTTCCCATGTTTGTGTTCTATATAGCTAACATGTTTGTCAGCAATCATGATTCTTTGGTGTATTATTCCTTGTACTTAATGGATTAAAAGAAACTCATTCCCTAATTAATTTTTATTTGCTATTCCAGCCTGCAGCTGAGTGATATGACCTTTGAATGTACTTTGCTAGATACTTTTGCTTGCTATTCACTTGAAACAGATGACCAATAATTAATAATTGCTTTGTAATTTCAGTTTATTTACCATATTCTCTTGTTGTATGTAGCCTTAGTGAATGAGCTCTTGTACTTTTGTTGCACCATTCTATTATTTTTGTTATCCCTGTAAGCTGCCTCAAGAATATGATCATCCAATCGTATGTTAATAAATTTTACATTTGAGTAGTTGGTTTTGGCATGGATTAAAAATTATGTTCAATCATTCAAAGGATTTTGAATTCACTCTTCTGACATACCTTCCAACTCAGATTGAGAAGCATTGAAGTGGGAAGAGCGGACGGTTCAAATTGGCCAGTCATTTAGTCGAGGAGTGGGACTGTTGACCATCCCAAGTAAGTTTTTCTCCCGGCTCTCTTTAGAAGTCAGTGTCAAACCCTTTGCCCACCACGCCCTTGGCTTCTGTCCATTCGGGACAGCATTGCAAAAAAGACTACAGGACTCGCTGCTGTGCTATGACAACAACCACACCGTAACATTCCAATTTTGCTTATGAAACCACAAGGAAATAAAATATTAATTAAAAATCTGCCACGAATAATCTGCTTCATTCTGAAGCACGAATAAGGCACAAATGCCATCATCTACCTCCCCGTACTTTCCAACCAATATGACCTCAACACATCAATGGTGGAAAGCAATGGCACCTTTTGGTATTAAGATTCGTTACAGCACCAAGTATGTGGTAAATATTAACTGATGTGATTTAAAAGTTGTTTTAATTAACTACTTGTATGATGAAAAGTCTATAATGTCTTTATTTTTGTTAAAATTATTAATTAAAAGTCATATTTATTACAAACTATTAGCTTTTATTTTATAATTATAATATTTTTTTTAATTGTTAACTTACACCACCTCAATACATAACATGATATAAGATATCACCCAATTGCTCATAGGCTGAAACATAAGTCAGCAGCTAAGCACCACTGAATTAATTAGTGACTGAATGAAAAAAATAAATTACAATTATTTTCTATTTCAAATCCATTTTTGAATATGAACCGCAAAAACAAGGGAGGAAAAAAAAGAACAAAAATCCCTTGTTATTTGACAAAACTAATTGAAACTTCTTTAGTATTTTAATAACGGGTGGGGCTATTTGAACCCACTAATTTACTCAATAAACTCATTTTAAAAATAATTTTTTATCATTAAAATACCCCTAAATTAAATTACAGCTATGGACACTAGAATATAATTAAAAAAAAAAAGAATTTTTACTCTTTAAACTAATCTTTATATTCAACATAGTTTTATAGAACCCCAATTAAATTTTTATTAAACCCTAATCAATTAAGAGGTGTGATTCTTCTTTCAAGCCATATATATTGTTAAATAGGCACATGTGAGTTGATTCAGAGTAACAAAATTAATGATTATGGATTTGATGGATATTGATTTTATGGAGGATTAATTGTTTAATTGTTATGATTCATTTGGGAATGACCCCTCACTAAAAATTGTTTAATTAATATTGATGATTAAATTTTCAATTAAAAATCAATTATTGTTTTTTTCCAAATTCTGAAAAAAAATATTTTTTCTCAAATTCCTCATATTAGATTTTCATACCATCATACAAGATTTTTCTCACCAATATAATATAACTCAAAAAAATAATTTCATGGTGATAATAATTTTTTCCATTTAGAATGTTTTAATTCATTTGTCCTTAAATGAATGTCATTCACTCAAAATTGATTATTAAATTTTTAATTAATAATTAATTTCCAATCTAATAGGTTTATAAATGAATATTATGGGTTTAATGAGTAAAATCACTATTATAAAAATTGGGTTTAAAAAGGGCATATTAAGTATTTTAGTGGGTTTACTGAGTAAGATTTAAAATTTTAAAATTTAAAGAAGGATTTATTTAGTAAATAGGTTTATTAAGTAAATTGGTGGGTTCAAATAGCCTCACCCTTTAATAACACATCCAAACCCCCTTGAGTATCAATTTTTGTTTTTATTAACCTTACCATTTTACCCTTAGTGATTGTTTGATGTTAAGAATATGAAGACTTTTAATTATGTGTTTAATCTAATAAATTTTTAAATTACAAATAATTAAAAACTTGTGACAAAAATTAAGAAAATATCATAATTTTTCAATTAATTCTTAATAAAAATTAAAAAAATTAAATGCAGAATTAATATATTTTGTTTCAGTCAATTCTTAGTCATTACACCAAGTTAGTGACCTATTTGTGACAAACACAAAACTAATGTCCTCATTGAAAAGATCTTGCTGTTTGATAAAGTCTCCACATTGTGATAGGGACGATACCACCTAAGTTCCCCACCGGGCCCATTAAGTTCAGCCACTGGGCTCTGTACCCCTTGAACTTGATCGGTGAGTGGATTTTCCCACGTCGGATTTTTGCAAAGTTAACACAGACCTCTACTGCAAATTTTCCACAAGGCGATAATTTTCCAAGAGACCGTTAACTTTCTATGTTAACCTTCTACGAAACCCTCTACCAGCATCAGCGCACTTGAAAATATAAGTATCCGAGCCACGAGATAGTTTTTTTTTTTAAGCAGAGATAATGGAGATGTTCTTACAGTGACAGGGATTTCCCCACATTTCCCCTCCCAAGTTTCCAGCTGAGTTTACATTTTAGTTTTAGTTTTAGTTTTTTTTTTTCTTTTCAAATTGATCGGCTTTGATGTTCCCTACCTTATTTACCCTGAAAAAGAGAACTTAATCCAGGGTTTGCTGATATATATATATATATATATATATATATATATATATATATATATATATATATGTATATGCAAATGCAAAGTTGTCAGTGCATTCTTCATCATCCAAATTCAAACCCTTCTGTGTACGTTCATTTTCTTTACCATTATTGACTCAAGTTGTATGTTATTTTTGAGGTTATATATATATATATATATCCAGAGACAACTGCAACAAGGGCCCAAGATTGGGAAGAATTCTCTTGATGAGCTAAATATGCATAACAATAAATGGTTGTGGTTACGAGAAAAGACCATATATTTGTTGCGTGTGTTTCAAGCAAGCGCTCAGTGGTGCCTTGCATATTTGCTCCCACGATGCCGATGAGAGCTGGAATGAGATATCCAAACACGTTATGGTATGCGTTTGACATCGCGGACAAATAAATTTTGCTCCTGCAGAACCATTAAAATACTATATTAAGGAAAGTATTAGACCCATTCCTTTAGAAAAACAGGAATTTAAGAGATCATTATGTATTTAGTCTCATTTAATATTAGTTTAATTTTTTCAAGTTATAGTTATTGTGAAAAAAAAATTATCAAATACTTTTATTGATCCATTCCTTTAGAAAAAAAAATTAAAAGATGATTATATTTTTTGCCCTGTTTAATATTAATGTAATTATCCTTTGAAATTAGGGTCTTGCAAAATTACTGCACAGCCCTCAATAAAAACACACGTGAGTCCATAACTTATTCCTACTTTTTACAGCCCTCGATAAAATACACGTCGATCCATAACTTATTCCTACTATATTTGACTTTCTTTTTTATTTAAAAAGAGGTCGTTGGTTTGCCGAGTAGACACACACAACATTCTTTACTGTATATATAGAATAATGAATTTGACAAAAAAGCAAATATTAACAAACCCACAAAAAAGCAACTCGATTTTTTCATGTAGGAAAGTGATTCTTTCTTGTCGAAGCAAAATTACGCTCCTGAGTCCTGAGCCTTAGAACTGCATGTCAGCAAAACAAACCCTCTATATCTACTCATATTCAACATCGAAATTTAAAATTAATCAAAATTTAAAAAAAACAACAACATCAACAAAAGCTAGTTTTTTTTTTAAAAGGTAATATTAATAGACAAAATTTATGGGTTGAGCACTGGATCAAATGATTGGGATTTGAGTTTAACACTCAGCAGAAAATCAGTCGCAAAATCCTAACCATTAATCCTGTGCCAGCACAAATTCAGCTGATTACCGGATATCTAATAAGTACAAAAGAATCAGCAAGGAAACAACTATTCTACTATATAACCTTCGTGGGAATTTTGCTTTTTATTTTCTCTATAATAATGAACTACTATATTAATAAGAAGATTACTAACCCTCTGTATTCACACTGCTGTGATTGAAGAAAGGCTGATATAACTTTGGCTGACTGACTTACTCTTACCAATGGCCTTGACAAACCATGAGTTCGCATCAAACAATATGGGAATTTTGCTACAACAGAAATTCAGCCCTGATTCGATCAAACTCCTACACAAACAAGTGAAAATCAAACGGTTTGATTATAAAAATTGATCCTAGAAATGTTGAAAGTGGATTGCGATAAGATGAGAAACGTACGAGATCGGAGAAATCGAGAAAGGGTTTTGGTTAGATTTTGGAATGAGATCGAAGATTGGTGAACGCTAAGTGAGTGAAATCATGGAAAATTCGTGAAGGATTTAATAAATTTATGGACTAGCAGTAGACAGAGTAAAGGTTGCTTTGGCAAATCATGTAATCTTTTCTCTATTTATTGGAATTATCACTTGTTACAGTTAAAATGCCTAATTGAGACAACACTTGTATAACAGACTAAAAACGACATTGACTTTCAGCCGTATCCTCGCCAGCCGCGTCAAACTAGGGCAAGTAATGTTTCAATAATTACGAAATTACCTACGAAATTAGACTGCATGAGGCAAAGGTCCGTAGTGGCAAAAACGGCACGGAAAATTTATGAAAACGGAGGGAAACTACTAATGAGGGGATGAAATCATGCGGGAGGTCAACGGTCAACGATCGAATTGCTTATATGTAAAGTTGATGATTCTATGCATCTCTTATCCCTAATCTCTTTCGCATTTTTTGTTTTGTTTCATTCTTTATTTTTAAATTAATTATTTAAGGTTACATATAAATGGTGTGGTGAGTGTTGTCTTAATCAATAGAGCATTGGGTTAGTCAAAAGGGGTATCAAGAATTTATAGACACCGATTTTTATTTATAATGATTTCAAAGTTGTGAATGAAATTTGAAAAACTTATACAAGTAGGGGTTGAATATTACCTTTGCTAGTGAGTTTCTAAAACTTAATGTTTGTATTATCGCATATATATATGAAAAGCATTTATAGAGATGCGTTTCCCTCTATTTTATCTAGCTATTAAAGAAAATTTAACAGAAAAAACAATTAATATATTTAAAAGTACCCTTGGGTCATCAACTAAAAATTAGTGTGAAAAATAGTTTGAAGTCTCCTGCTTAATTACACATTTTAAGACAATAGATGACCAATTTTAGTGCATTAATTATTTAATTTGAGAGTCGATAAAAGGCAATATGGTACGACAAAATTATATTGTACAGATTAAATTTTCAATTTGCAATGTAATATTTCAAAGTTACACGTGTCTATAAAATAAAAATCGGTGTCTATAAATTCTTTACACCTTTTGTATTAAACGAGAGACCTGCCGAGGAAGTTTACACCGACTTTACGTCAGTTACCACGGCAACCAAGAAAAGCACAAAAAAAGTCCAATCCTTTAAACAAACAGGGGCAATTACATTCGTAATCACGGCCCTCTCTGGATTTTTCGTAAATCCTTTAAACAAACAGGGGCAATTACATTCGTAATCACGGCCCTCTCTGGTTGTTTCGTAAATTCCTTGAACAAGGAGGGGCAATTACATTCGTAATCACGGCGATTCGTAAATCCTTTTAACAAACAGGGGCAATTATTAGATCCTTCCTCCATAAATAAACACCACCTCTCCCCTCTCTTATTCCTTCTAAACTCCTCTCATTCGCTCTCTTTTCTCTCCTTCAATCCTTCTCCCTGCATTTGACATATATAAATTATAAGCTGTAAAGCTCAAGCCACGAGATAATTTAGTTGAGCAGAGATAATTTAGTTGTTCTTAAAGTGAGATTTTTTTTTCCCCTTTTTCCTTCCAAGTTTCAAGCTGAGCTTTTGTTTTTGTTTTGTTTTTTTCAAATCGATCACATTTGCTGTTCCCTACCTTATTTGCCGAGAAAAAGAAAACTCAATCCAGGGTTTGCTGAGATACATATATGCAAATGCAAAGCTGCCACTGCATTCTGCATCATCCAAATCCAAACCCTTCAGTGTATGGTCATTTTCTTTACCATTATTGACTCAAGTTGTATTTATTTTGAGTGTGTATATTTATATATATATATGCAGTCCTCTTCAAAGTGTTTTTTTTTTCCTCCTAATTTAATTTCCGTGAAAAAATTGGTTAGTCCTAGCTGAAAATTTTGTTACGCCTCCTATAGAAGTGATTTGTTTTCTGTTTTCTTTCTTTCTCTCATTAAAACACAATAAAAAAAAAGTGCAATTTTTAATTTATCCCCACTTAAAATGATAATCATTAATTTATTTATATTTATCAAATTTCATTAAGGAGTTAAAAAGTTTGTTATCAGCGTGTCTCCATGTATTCTAATCTTTTGACTGATAAATAGAAGTAAACTAATGCTTTCAAAATTTTAAAGGGGTAAATTGAAGGTTTTCGTTATAGAAACATGTAACTTTGAATATGGGTTTATTTAGGGTCTCAAGAGTTAGAGTTTTTAAAGGCGAAAGCTGAACTCTATGAAGAAAATTGGCTGTTTGAGTGACTGGGATTGGATTTCTTGCTTTTTCAAGTTTATTAAATTGCTATCGTAAATAGATGATTGGATGACGGTGTAGGGGATATTTCGATTCCCATAACCAAACATTTTTATTTTTTTTAACCTTTAACAAATTGGAAAATGCTGGGGAGCGGGAATGCTGAGAGAAGCCCGAGAGAAACGGCAGCTTATGCTGCCGTTTCGCACGTGCTCTCTTAACCCCACCCCACTTTACTTTAACCATTTCCCCTTTTGTTTTTTATATTATTTTATCCCTCTTCTGTCTTTTTTTCTTCTTTTATCTTCTTCTTCTTCTCTTTTTTCTTTCTCTCTCTTCTGCAATTTCTCCATCGACAATTTCATGTTCTTCATCAACAACATCATTATCACAATTATCTTCTTTTTCCTCCTGTCAATTTTGTTTCTTCTTCTTCATCAACATCAAATCTTGGTTTCATCTTCTATCTTGTATAATTAAAAGCCAATCACCCCTTTGACTTAGAATAAAAAATCGAAATCAATACAGGTATTGTTCTTCATTTTTTTGGGTTTTTCAGAACAAAAAAATAGGGGAAACACACTTTGAACAATGGAGAGATTCGGACGGGCTGTCGGTAACGATTGTGTTTCGATTTTTAAGCAACATGTGGTTCTCAGGTTGCTTCGTTGGCAGGATCTGATTAGGCTCGATGGAGGGACAACGTTGCCAACTTCTTCAGAAGGATTTAAGATTACTGTGGCTTACTCTGGTGATGTGATTTTCATTAATGGTGTCCCAGTTGTCTTTCCTGATATGTATAGCAGCAATTGGCTTGTTGTGCACGGCCTCGACAGTTTGCTCGCGGTGTCTCCATTAGACGAAAAGATAATTGGTTGAATCTAACAGACACTGAAATCCAGCGAGCGTGGGAGAGGAGGGAGAGAGAGTCAGCTTTTTTTTTTTCCACCAGCCTTTTTAACTTTTTTAAGTTCAAAAAAACAAATGTTTCTACCGAGTGAAACGGCATTCAGTAATGTCGTTTCTCTCGACATTCTCTCAGCCTTCTAGACAGCTAGTACTCCTCTAACAAATTTTAATATTCGGTCAACTAAAATTTGAGATCTAGTGTTGTGGTTTTTTAGTAATTTTACACTTAAAATTTTAAATAAGGGCAAAATTGTCTTAGTGTCAAAGATGCCAAAAATAACGGCCAAAGCAATATTTAACTATTCAAAAAAGTATGTAAATAATAAAAATTTGATGAAACAATATTAGGGAATTATCACTTTCCCCTCTATAGTAATCAACATATATTATTTATCTCCTTATTATTTTTATAATGGCCAAAAATCTCCCTAACAGTATAAATTTATAATATTATTTTTATTTTTAACTACTCTTTTATTTACATTTATTATAAATTAAATAAACTACATGAATAGAAACTAAATAAAAAAATTAAATATTAAAAATAAGAAATATATATTTTGATGTGAGTAAAAAAATTAATAACAAATTTTTTTATTATAATTATTTATTTTGTGAATATTTTCTTATAATAAATATTTTGTAATATTTTAAAATTAAATGTAAAAAGTATAGGTAAAATATTCTATTATTTATCTTATAATAAATTTTTATTTGTTATTCAAGTTTTCTTATAATAATTTTTTTTATCATTTTATAATAATTTTCTTATATTTTTATTATAAGAAAATTTTCACAACATAAATAAGTATAAGAAAAAAATTTTATTATTAATTTTTTGCTCATATCAAAATATATATTTTTATTTTTAATGCTTAATTTTTTATTTAATTTCTATTCATGAGATTTATTTAATTTATAATAAATATAAATAAAAGATTAGTTGAAAATAAAAGTAATATTATAAACTTATATTATCAAGAAAATTTTTAACTATTATAAAAATAATAAGAGAAAAAATAGTACATATTAATTACTGTAGGAAAAAAAATGACAATTTCCCAAATAATATTTAACAGAAAAAGGAGGTGAGCCATGAAAGCTGTTAAAACAATGTGTATACACCAAAATTTTGATGAAACATTTGGTTGAAATTTTCGTGCAAATGAAAAGATGCCCCCTCAAATAATTGACACACAAATTGAGAGGAAATTAATACACGGTCTTTTTAATTTTATTTTTTTTCGAAGGAAATGGATTATATAGAAGATTGATTAATCGTTTTGACAATGTTGCAGCGGGCGAAATCACTTCTCCTCAATGTCCTATCCCCAAATTTTTGGGTATCTTACTGCGGCTCTCATCGGCATTGTGGGTGCGAATGTTCAAGGCCAAACAAAGTCCTTGCTTGAAACACACTCAATAAACATATGGTCTTTCTTGATAGCCACAGCCATATATTGTTATGCACATTCAGCTGACCTCAAGTCTCGACTTCATTCAGAAAATTCTTCCCAATCTTGGGCCCTTGTAGCAGTTGTCTCCGGATCTATTTCTGCAGTCTTTTTGGTCTCCACATTTGTTCCACGCTCGGACATTCGTCATATCATTTTGTACACTACATGGATTTGCGCTCCCATTATCATTGCTGTGCATCAATATTGGAAGTCGTTTACAAAAGCTTGTCGTCAGCTCTACAACGAAACCTTGAAGCCATTTTGGATCAACATTTGCAATAGGTTTCAAGCTAATGACCCTTCCTCGGGAGGACAACATCGACCAACACTACCTGTTTAGAAGGATTCTTCTTCAAATTAAGTCAATAATTTGAAAGGCAAATGATTTAAAATGCTTGTACTGTGTTGTGTATCTATGTAATTGTACCCTGTTATTTACTTTTCGTAATTTAATTTTTTTGACAATCTAGTTACAAGATGAGATAAGCAAATGATTTAAAATGAAAAGCACATAAGATTATTATTATTATAGCAAACAAATTAATCTCAAGGTGGCTTTATTATTATTATGGCAAACAAATTAATCTCAAGTTAAGCACATAAGATGGACAGGGAGGCTGAATAAATGAAAAGCACGACTCTGCTTAAGCCTTGTTTGGTACTGCAGTTGGTTAAGTGTAGCCAAAAAGCTACAGTTCTAAAGTGTTTAAGAAACACTTGCTATTGTGGTTTAGAAGCTAAATTAATTTTATCTGACACTACTCTTTTTTGGTATTGAGTGCTATGGCTTACAAGCTACAGCTGCTATAGAAAAAGGGTTGTAGCTGTGATATAAAAAGTTGAAAATGTGTGGCAATTGGCAAATATGTCCTTGGCCCTTAATCAGACTCCACCACTAACAGCTTCTGGTCACAAGAATGAAAAATAAACTTTGTGCAACAAAGGTCATACCCACGAATAATGATATGATTAACTAAAGATTAGGCAGCCTTACCTCCTTTAACCTTTCAGAACCCACTTCCATTAGCTCTTCAACTGTGCTGTAATAGTCAAGATCTAACTCACTATGCTGTGCAGGAACACGCCCATTTTCTTGACCCTCAGTTTCCCATCCCTGTAGAGTGCTAGTGACCCATTGCTCTTCAAAATCAGCCACAACCTACAATGAATAATTCAGACATAGTGACCAAATCACAACTAATACCAAGAAAACAAAATTATGCTGATAAAATCTCCCTTGAAATCCACACACGTACATAATAATTCCTTGTCAATGAATATAGAATAAAGTAACATCAGAGATAATAAAGGCTATCTTACAATCTAGATTAAAAAATTTGAAATATAACTAATAAAATAACAATATGTAGCATGAAACAAACCTTTGAGAATATTCTATCGAGATCTTGGAGTGGCTCTGTCCGCCGAAAAAAAGTATATTAAATACTCCAGTAACTTTTCAATATACTCCCTGTATTGCCTGCAAAAAATCATAACAGATGAATCAATGCAAATGCAGAAGACCAGATTACCAGTCAAAATATCGACAAAAATTTTAGTAAAAGAAAGAACAGATGTGAAAAGTTACCTAGTCATCTTCAATTTGCAAGGGATCTCATGCGGTCGTGAAAAAACATCAAGGTAAGCTGAATATTCAATTTATTTGCCAAATTTAGAGTTAATATACTGATTGTACAATTCATGCAAGTCTAAGTACCGCCCATAGGCTTCCAGAAACAAAATCCCATATAAGGTAATGATGAGAAAAATAGCTAGGAAATGAAAAAAAAAAAGTAACAATACAACAAAAAAGAAAGTGGGTATCCAGTTATAAAAACTTTTTTAAAAAATCCACAACTGACATTCCACTCAACTGAACAATCCACCTCTAAAACCATGGCTGGCAAAGAAAGTTTTGCTGTCTTACAAATTTTCTAACACAACATAAAACCAGTATTTATCTCTCCACAACATTGAGTTCACAATAAAGACCACCGTTTACCTCTCCCCTGAACTCAATCAAAGGCTCTTCTTTAAGCAGATTTTCATAATCCTCACTAGCATCAACAGCAACATGAGCAGATGGGTGCCTTCTATGGTACTCACGAATCTGCACATAATTGAACATTCTTCACTAATACTTTGAACAAAATTATACATTTAATTCCAATCGTCAACTTCAATTTTTTTTTAAAAAAGAACACTTCTACATAACCTCACATGAATTAAACAATTTTACCAATGATTTTGATTCTAACTATAAATTAAAAAAAAATCTACTTACCTCTTTTAATCTATCGTAAAATGAACTAAATACATTAGTTCCAGTGGCAGTTTGGCCTCCAAGAGCAGCAATTTCATCTTTCCTAGCATAGTCTTTATCTTCGTAAATCTCAATCTGAAATCGAACATAAAAAAAAAGATATTGTTTAGCTGAATGCTTGCACCTGAATGCTTGGACAGAGATGAACAACTGAATGCTTGCACCTGGGCACTGGTTCGAGTCGCGGTCTCCTAGGTTTGCTGCTGCTGCACCGCCGCACGGGTTAGCTACTGCTGTGGGTTCGAGTGGCTGCTAATATGTTGCGCGGCTGATGCTCCTGGGTTGCTGCCGAGTTGCGGGCTGCACTCGCGTGGCTGCGTCCCTCAAGCTCAATCGACGATCAATGAACGATGGTGGTTGTAATCGTCGGTTCGCTGTGAGTTAATGACAATGGCTACCGGCGGCTGTTTTTGTTGATTGATTGCTAGAGAGAGGACAATGGTGAGCAACGAGAGCGGCTGAGAGAGGTAGAGAGCAAGTGAGCAACGAGAGCGGCTGTCGGCTGAGTGAGGGGATAATTTTTAGGGATTTAGGTTTAGTCCCTTTACGTTTCGGCTACTTTGTTTTTATTTTTTTCTTAAATTATAATATTAACCTTCAAATTTTAAAAAAATTTCAAATAAATTTAAAAATAAAAAAGTAATTTAATTAAATGAATCATAAACGAATCGACCCGTAATCGATTTATTTATGACCCATTTATTAAATAAATTCTAAATAAACAAACGAATCATAATTTTTAAATCTACATTCGATTCGTTTAATTAACGAATCGAATCAAATTTATCCATTTATTAAACGAATTAATTTTTTCAAACCTAAATCCATTTAATTTGAATCGAATCGAATAAATAAATCCTGACCTATATTGCCAACCCTATTCGTAACACTGCCATCACTAACGTTACATATCAAAATTGTACTATGGTAGCTTTCTACCTAGTGACTATAACGAGGGCGATTGGATTTGCTATAAAGATCGGTCACGGGAGTAAATGGCGCTGGATATGTCCCGTTCACAGCAAAATGAAAAATATATGCTTATTACATAGTTTACTCTACTGGTATTATAGAAATATATCCAAAATCACAAAGAAAAAAATAAAATACCCTTTATTTAAAATCATATAAAAAAGTACTCAATTTTATACTCTACTTACCCAATTTCATACTTGACTAATGCTTGATTTCATACTCAATTTTCCTTTTTTGTTTTAGATTTTTTTTAAGTTGCTAAAGAAAAAGAAAAAAGAAAAAAATGGGTACTAAATTACTATAGCCCTATTTAGTATTAAGATGATACGGCTTTTAAGCTATAACTGTTGTTGAAAAAAAAGTTAGTAATGTATTGTTATTAAGACTTTTAAATAATAATTTTAACAAAAAAAATAAGGGCTTCAATTTGTACCTTAAAAAATAATTGATGTTAGTTATGCTATAGAAATAATCAATTGTAAAGAGAATCAGTTAAATGTTTACTAAAATTTATTTTTAAAAGTATTGTGCATTTTAAAAGCAATCGTATATGTTCGGTAAATCTTACTGTTAAACTATTGTAAGAATATAACTATTGAATAAAATTCATTTATACAGTTATAAATATATATTATTTTGTTATTTTTTAATTAATAAGAAGATAATTGATCTTGTGTACCCGATAAGCACTCCTATGATTGAAGAAAGGCAGTATTGCTATTGCTGATTGTTACCTGATAAACTATTTCTTCACGTCAAACTGAGGCATAAAGCCTAGGCGTAGGAGAGAAAGCTACAACATACATACACAAACACAATTTGAATAGGTCTTGCTGATAATGCTGAGTTAATTAACCTCTCTGTGAATGAAGATTCACCTTAATGCCATAGGGGAGCAAATTAGGAGGAAACAAGATGGACGTGTCACATAGTTAACAGAGATTTTAAATCCTGAAGGGTACAAGACCAATATTTTGAAGCTCACCTCACTAAGTGAACCAATCGAGTTAGTTAACCACTTTAGTGGTATTCGATTGTCTAATTGACTAATATCTCAACAAAAAAAAAAGGTACGTTAATCATCAGAATTTACATCCACTTAACATATATTTTTTTGGAAAAAAAAAAGCGTAGTGCTTATCAAGTTTCTAAATAATCCTACTGTTAAATTCTAATAGTAAAAGATTATAAAAATCTCAAAGAAATAGCGTTGTAAATGGGGTCATTAAGAGAGAATAAAGAAAGGAATAAAGATAAGCCATACTGTCTTTTTTTGTGTCAGTTTCATTCTCATTCAACGCATGGGGTCAGAAGCGAAGATATTCGTAAGACATATGCATATTATTTAATTAAACTTGTTATTAAATTGGTGCCTTACACAGGCTCTATTTAGCCAAACAAGGTAAGCCACTTGGCCCTTGGTCGAGTGGTCAGGGTTGTTGTCCTCTAAGTTAGAGGGCAGTAGTTTGAATTCTACAAAAATATTGTGGAAGTATTTTTTTCAATTAAAAATTGAGTGAAGATAATTATCTTTCTTATTCATGAGTGAGGAATTAACATCCCTAAAATATTTGTGATGGTTAAAATAAGTTAGTCTCAATAATAATTTGATTTAATAAATATCAATTATACTCTCATGTAGTATGAATTATAATTTAAGTAATAACCTCGTGTAATAAAAAAAAAGCCAAACAAAGTTAACACGGTGTTAAAATAGGTTTACGAGGGCCCGCCGCGCCCAAGCATGTGCTTGAAAGCCCTCCACATATATTTCCACCACTATCATCCTATATTATGACTTATAATCGTCGTTTCACACTCTTTTTCACTTTGCGTATGACGCGAGATTACCTACAACAATAAAATCAGTCCGTCGTGCGTTCAAAAAAGTCTGTCTTCACTATTACCCCCCTACACTTTTTAATTAAAGGTCAATGGTGATGTTTATTTTTATTTTTGTTTGAAATTTGAATAAGCATGATTTAATTAAAATCTTAAGTATGCAGTTTTTAATGTAAATTTTGGAATGACATATTTATTTTATAAAATATATTTATTTCTTTTTCGATATTTAAAAATAAAAAGTCATATGCTCATTCATACTATCTCTATTCACATATAAAAAGGAAAGCGATTTACTTACTATAAGACCATTGAATGATTCCATATGCCATATGGTGCCCACTAAGAATTGAAGCTCCTGGTGACTTTAAAAATAAATTTAAATTTCTTTTGTTAAAAAATGTATATATCATTTATTGTCCTAAAAGCCCCCTTTTAAGTTTATATAATTTGTAATATATTGAAGTTATTTCTTCTTAGTTCCTTCTTTACTCTTTTCTTCTAATTTTTTTTAAAATCAAGATTTATCAATTAACACAGCTCAACTTAACACTGTATTTAAATTTGTAAGTAGAACTATGCTACTAAAGGTGTTGTAATTATCAAATATATATATATATAAGTGGGATGCTTAACAGTTAACAATATTATGCTTATCAAATTTATAACCCTATTGTTAAATCATAATTTTGCACTGCAATAAAATATATTGTGATATCATAAAAGATTATAAAAATATCAAAGAAATAGGGTTATAAATGGGGTTATTGGGAAAGAATAAAGAGAGAGGAATTTAAGTAGTAAATAAAGAGTTACGCCATACTGTCCTTGTCCGTGTCAATTTCATTCTCACTCAACACAGAGGGTAAAGAAGCAAAAATGTTTATAAGACATATGCATATTATTTAATTAAACTTGTTATTTCATCCCAAAAAAATAAATAAATAAACTTGTTATTTGACACCATTTACGTAGAAATATCCATTAATTATTTTACTTCTTTTTTTGATTTTTTTTTCATTTTTTTATTATCCATTTTGGGTCTTGAGTCCAAAAGTATCGCGTATAAACGAATAACTCGCTTTTCCAGTTAATAACAATTTAACAATAGTAGAATACTTGCCTTGAGCTGCTGCCCTCCATCCATTTTGTGGAAGCTAAAATTTTCTTCTCAATTATGAAAATAATTATGTGAAAGTAATTTTCTTTCTTTCGAAATGAGAGTGGAGTAGACATTTTTTGAATATTTGAAAACGTAAAAATTGTGGGCTATTGTTCTAGTAATTATCTGATTATAAATATATCAGTAAATAGTCTCATGTAATATGAGTTATAATCTTAAAGGTATCGTGTATGAACGAATAACGCAGTTTCGATTATTCGGTTTTCATTAGTCCGTTTAATTAAAAAAAATAATAGAATACTTGTAATTTCGGTTTTCATTACTTTTAATTTTTTTATTATTGTTATAACAGTTCCTGTCTTCAGTTGTATGAATTCTCAATTTCGCATTAGTCTCAGCCTTTTAATTATATTGTTATAACGGTTCCTGGTTTGGTAACAATAATAATTAAGATTTCTTTTTTAACATAGGACATTGTTTTGACGGATGAAGATGATGATGGGGATGAGGGTGAGGTAAACTACTAAGAAAATTTATTCTTTTCCCTCGTCCAACTTCTACACGTTGATACAGCTTTATAAATATACCTTTTTTTTCTTGTAATTTTTTTCCCTGAAAACCTTGTAATTTGCAGGTTATTAAAAGCCCATCAAAGGTGTTCTCTCTTTTTCCAATTGGGGAAAAATAATTATATTATATTCCTCCTAAATTTTCTCTCTTGGCCTAATTTGAAGCTTATTCTTTAGTTGAGTTTGGTTGCCTCAGGTTGCCTCTTGTATGATATCTTCTTGATTAGCTTTGATAGTTCCAAATTAGAGTCTGTTGCATTTCATTATTTAATTTATCTGTCAAATTGCTTATCATAATTCAGCCATTAATTAAAATTTTTATTGCAAGAAGATTATAGACAGAAGTAAACATTTAAGGTTTTTTAGTCTAGCTAGATTTTTTCCTCTGTGTGAGTTCTCTTTGCTTGAAATTAAATCTTATTTGCATATTTAAATTATATGAAAGAAAGGCTTTGCATATTTACCAACATATATGTTTTATACTGGCAGTAAAAAGAGTGCATGTGTATGTGGGGATAGTTCTCTTCGGGAATCAAGGGAATCCTAGTTCATATAGATATGCTATGATCATGAACCAAAAGAGCACGCATTAGAAACAATCATTGCATATTTTTAATCAAATTCTAAAGAAAACTTAATTTAGTTTCTAGACAATTGAACCTGCATACAATTAAAATGAAACTAATTTCTTAGGCGTCCTGTTTCTGCATAAAGATGTTAGTAACTTGCTGAATACTTGCTCTACATTTCTAATTATGGCCTTGCTGCTCTATTGAGATGGCTTCTTTAAGCTTCAAATCAATTCCAAATGTTGGTGAAAAATGGGTTCAAGGTATCTTGGTTAAGCTGGAGACAAGCACCAATAAACATTTTGCCATATTGATGATGCACAACGATAACAACAGCACTCGCCCGTGAGAAGTATACACAGATAAACAACTTTGGAGCAGTTCAGAAGAAAAGTGGAGACCAACGAGATTGCTGAAATTGATATTTTGATGCAAAAGCAATAATGCCAGCCCAAAGAGAAGGCAACCTAAAGTCCAACGCAAGCCTGCGATCAATCAAGTGAGTAAGAGCAGGTCTAAGTGGTAGCCATTTGTTGTAAAGTTCAAGTTGTCTAAGCAGCTAGCAATAGACATTTGTGCTCCTCAAATTGCATGTACCACGAACGACCATGAGTCCGTGGGGGCGCTTGGTGGTATTTTCTTGTTGAAATAGAGAATTAATGTCAGCTGAAAAGGCAAAGCAGTAGATCTCTTGGGACACAAGAAAATTCCATATATTTATTGTATGTGTTTTGTATGAGGGCTCTGTTTAATTTGCCCAACCAATATCATTGACTTGCAGGTTTAGCTTAATTAGCAACAGACTTGAAACATTAGTCGGAAAACCCTCTGAAAAGCTTCTTATTACAAGTTTAGTCACTTGAAAAACTTATTTACGATATACAACAAAATTGGAAATTCCAATTTTCAAGGGCTTATGAATACTCCACTGTTTTTTCTTAATTTTTTTTTGGTTATGATTTCAAGAAAGTACGTAGGATGCGCAAAAATGTCCGGATTAGCTTGGCTTAGGTCTGCCGGTTTTTGACCCAGTTCTTCGCATGAGGGCCCTAGGTGTGGGTGACGTCGAACCCTCAATTTTTTAAAAATAAATTAATAAATTAAAATTTAAAAATCATAAAAATAAAAAGTTTAAATTCTTAATTTCTAAATAATAATGATTTAAAAAACTAAAAATTATAATACTAGTAGGCTGGTTCTTACCACTGACCAACTATCTCTTTATAGTTAGTCACAGCAATCACAAACATACCCCTTGGTCGGTTGAAGCAGTAAGATCTCTTGAGGTAGTACCTAATTGCCGTTTCCAAGTGTTTCACCCTAAATTTTTAAAACTTTTTGGTGGATTCATATACATTGAACTACTCTTCTTTCTATATCACATGGATTAAATTTTGAAATTAGGCCAACCTATTGTTAAATCTGCCTTTCAAATTATTGACTTAATATTGCCAAAAAAAAAAAACTTTTTCCCTCGTACAGAATTTTTCGTTGTTTCAGGAAACTGGAGTCGCAGCTGACAGTGCTCAAGGGCAATCCTTAAATTAAATTTCGTTGCAATCTTTAAAATTTAAATTATTTGAGAAAAAAAATCTTGGCATAAAATTGAACAATGCATTTACTTGTATAATATCAATAAAACAATGCATGTGGGGGAATAAAAAGAATAAGACGAAATTTGACGACAGTAATTAGCACTATTTCGAACAAAGAAATCTGGACACTAATATGTTTTCTCTGTCACTTTTCTAAATTACTGCATGTACATGAGATGATTGCTTGCTACTGTAGTATTGTGTAAGGTGAAACATTTGAAGAAGAATCCTTCTAAACTGGTAGTGTTGGTCGTTGTTGTCCTGCCGAGGAAGTGTCATTAGATTGAAACCTACTGCAAATATTGATACAAAATGGCTTCAAGTTTTCGTTATAGAGTTGACTGCAAAATGGCTTCAAGGTTTCGTTGTAGAGCGGAAGACAAGCTTGTGTAAACAGTGCCCCATATTGATGCACAACAAGCCATGCAGTTTACAATATGATATGACCAATATCAGAGCGTGGAACAAATGTGGAGGCTAGGGAGACTGCAGATTGGGAAGAATTCTCTTGATGAGCTAAATGTGCATAACAATAAATGGCTGTGGTTATAAGAAAAGACCATATATTTGTTGTGTGTGCTTCAAGCAAGCGCTCATTTGTTAATTAATTATTTGCTTAATTTCCACTCAATTTTACAATTATTTGCTTTTGAAAATGAGCTCTGATTCTTAATTAATCTATCCAGGAAGTTACAAATTACGTGGGAGAAGAGATTGACAGAGCAATCAAAGGCCGTGTCGACCAGAGCAATCGAAGAGTAGAAGAGACAAGAGAGGAAAAAAGAAGAAGAGGAGAACTGCAGCAGTGAATGGAAGGATCGTGGCTGCTGCAGCTCTGGAGTCTGGACCGTTGAGGGGGGGCACGTGGAGGGATCGTGGGGCGGGATGGAAGTAACTGTGGTTGACTAGAGTTATGTGAAGTCAACCACAGTTACTTCCATCCCGCCCCACGATCCCTCCACTGTCCCCCCTTAACTGTCCAGAGCTGCAGCAGCCAATGAGCATAGGGAATCCATAATTTTTGCCACAATTTTTTAATTAATTATAATTTAAAATCTTATTAGATTAAATACATAATTAAAAGTATTCGTATTTTCAACATCAAACAATCACTAAGGGTAAAATGGTAAGATTAGTAAAAAAATGATACTCAAAGGGGTTTGGATGTGTTTTTAAAATACCAAGGGAGTTTCGATTAGTTTTGTCAAACAACAAAGGAGTTTTGCTTTGATTTTTTCTCCCTTGTTTTCGCGATTCTTAGGCGATAATGGATTTGAATAGAAAATAATTATAATTTATTTTTTTTATAAGAGAGTTGTAAGTTACATACATGTAACTTATAGAATCTTTTTGTTAAAGCTTTTGTTAGTAAACTAATGGAAAAACTATTTGTTATATTTATTTTCCTCGCTATCAATAAGTTAACATATAGATGTAAACTTATTTTCAACAAATAGATGTTAATTTATTGATTGCGAAGAAAATAGATGTAACAAATTGTCTTTCCTCTAGTTTACTAACAAATAAATGTGTTTGTGGATATTTCGACGAGGCCTGAAAGAACGAGCAGGGCTAGACGAGCAGGCTGCTGGAAGTAGAGCTCGCTTGGACAAAGACGAGCAGAGGAAAACGAATCCCGCAACATGTAGCAGGAGCAGAACCATCCTGCTCTAGCCCAAACGTACTATGGTGAGAAGACCCGGTCAGCGCTAGTTGAAGCGGCACGCTCACCAACCCGAGACTTGAAGCCACGCAGAATACGCAACCACCTACCACCGCAGTCATGGAGATACACGCAACCACCTGCCACTGCAGTCATAGAGATACACACAACTACCTACCACCACAGTAATGGAGGCACACACAACCACCTGCACAGCAGTAATGAAAACACGTGCAATCGCCTGTCACGGAGAAGGGGGAAGGATCCTCAGGAGGCCTATAAAAAGGCAGCCTGCGAAGGTAAAAGGGTTGGACTTTCTATCACTCTAAGGGGGCTAAAAAGTAAATAATTCGTAACCAATAAAAAAAAAACCTAAGGCCAAAAGATTTACGGCCAATCTTTTCCCAAAGACCTTCTTATCTGACTTGAGCGTCGGAGGGTTTATGCCGGGAAAACACCCGGCGCACTCTGACCTGTTCTGTGAACGCAGGGAACAAATAAAAGTAGCTGGGCGAGGAGAGATTCTGGTCGAGATTGAGTTGAACGAACATAAGGCCTGGTTGCAGAAGAACACGACCAAAATTTTGCATCAACATTTTGGCGCCGTCTGTGAGGATCGATTGAAAAGCTTTAGTTGGCAATAGGGACGAGGATAAAGCAAGGGGAGAAAGATGATGGAGATTGGGGGAGGCAGCGCGCAAGGGGGTGACACGACGACAAATGATGCCATGTTCGGTCGGATGGAAAGGATAGAAAGGCAGATGGAAGCCCTAACATCCATCCTCCATGAGCTGCACAATAAACGGAGGGATAATCGGGAAGAGAGGGTGAGAGCTGACAGACCAGCATCAGGCTATGATGCAGTGAGGAGGAATGATACTACTCGGAGATTCGGTGGTGAAGGAGGTTGTTTCTCTATGCGGGAAGATGTTCATAGAAGGGAAGGACAATCCCTAGGAGGACCAAATTTCAATGAGGACGCCGGAATGGCAAATTCAGAGGAGATAGAACTTCGGCAACCATTACGCAATGTCGAGCAGGGGCGGGATGAGGTTGCTGCTCAAGCTCCTGGTCGGGAAATGCAATTGGAAGAAGAAGTGCGCAGGCTAGCGCAGGTGATCGATGACATGCAAGGAAAGAGCAGAGCTCCCGGCTGGAGAATAATGTTGGACGGAGAATCACCACTCACGGGGGAGATCATGAGGGCAGCCATCCCGAAACACTTTCGCCTCCCCGACCTCAGATACTCAGGGCGAACTGATCCGTTGGTACACATCGAGTGCTTCAATGACATAACAGGAGTGCAGGGGCTATCTTCAGCCCAGCGGTGCAAGGTGTTCCCATTATCCTTGGAGGGACGCGCGCGCGAGTGGTAAAGGAAGCTTCTTCGTGGGAGCATCAGAACTTTTGAGCAGATGTGCCAGGAGTTTGCGGAGCAATTCCGAGGAGCAATGGCACCAAAAGACGATATGATGGAGTTAAAGGGTATGAAGTAAGGGGAGCAGGAAACCCTGCGAGACTTCATCAAAAGGTATCACCGGACTGTCCTAGATTTGGGCGCCTTCAACCACCCTCAGGCGTTAAGGGGATTAAGAGAGAGGGTGAAGATAGGAAGGCTGTGGTATAACCTGAAAAGCTCGCTCATTCAGACCTATGCGGTCGCATACGAGCAGGCCAAGCGGGATGTGGAAATCGAGGAGGAAAAGGCCGCATGGATTAGAATAGACCAGCTGGAGGGACTGGGGAAAGAGAAGAGGACGGTACCAGGAAGTGGGCCGATGAGGAGGAAGGATCACCCGATACCTGGTCGTAACGCAGCAGGCCGAGCTGCCGCTTACCAACCTCATCAGAGACCACCACAACACCCGCGCAGTAGAGTACCACCTCCTCGGTCACCTGTGAGGGAACCTTGGAGACGACACGATTCAGCATATGGCAATCGTCACCCCCAGCCCCACAATACTAGAGAGAGCAGACCAGAAGCGCTGCCACCACCACCGACTCGGAGTGGCGCATATGGGGAAAGAGCAGTGCATAGGATAGACCGGAATCAGGACTATGGTCAATACACCGCTTTGAAGGTCCCCCTGAACGAGGTGTCCGAGGCCATAAGGGATCGAGGATTGCTGCATCCCCCTGCTCCCATAACTAAGTTAGCCAGCAGAAGAGATAGGGGGCGTTATTGTAAGTTTCATGACACTCACGGGCATACCACCACGGGATGCAGAGATCTCAAGACCCAAGTCGAGGATTTGGTGAGAAATCGCTACCTAGATGAATTTACAGATGGGGATTTCTCCAGGGAGGCCTCGACGTATGAGGAAGAGCAGGGTAGCAGAAGCTTGAGGCGTGAGCAGCCTCACGTGAGGGTGATAGCTGGGGGGCCAACATTGGCCGGAGATTCTAACAGAGCAAGGAAGAACTATGCGAGATACGCCATGACTAGCAAAGAGGTATTCTTTAATACCTCGGCGGCGAAACGGGCGAAAGTCAGGCAGGTTCCGATCATGTGGACTGATAAGGACGAAGAATGGGTCTTATACCCTTACAAGGATGCCCTGGTCATCAAAGCTACTGTTGCGAGCAAGGGGTTCGATAGGATATTGGTAGACACAGGGAGTTCGGTAGATGTGTTGTTCAAATCGACTCTAGAGGAAATGGGGTTAACAGACCTAAAGCTGGATTACACCAACACGTCCCTAAAGGGGTTTGAAGGAGGGAAGCTGGTCCTTCTAGGCACGGTTGAGCTACCAGTCGCAATTGAGAACTCTCCGACAGAACTGACAACGATGCTGGACTTCGTGGTAGTGGACGAGGAAGGCCCTTACCAGATGATCCTGGGCCGACCATTTCTGAGGGTGACTAAAGCGGTACTGTCCAACCATTACCTGGCCCTGAAGTACCGAGTAAATGTGCTCGTAGGAGTAGTACGAGGGGACCAGAGAATTGCACGAAGTTGTTATTCCTCAGCGGCAAAGGAAGCCATGCAGATAACGTCCCTTGATAACCGAGGAGAAAACAGGAAAGGCAGACAAGAGCCTGTTGAGGAGTTGGAGACAGTAACACTGGTACCAGGGAATTCGGGCAGAACAATCAAGATCGGGTCGAGGCTACAGGAGGAGCAGAAGAAGGAGTTAATGCAATGTCTAGAGGCTTATGCAGATGTCTTTGCATGGATGCACGAAGACATGCCGGGGATTGATCCGGAGATTGCGTGCCATAAACTGGAAATAAAGAAAGGGGCGAAGGCAGTAAGGCAGAAGAGGAGATGCTTCAATCAAGAAAGATATGACGCCATAAATGGCGAAGTGGAGAAGCTCCTAAAGGCAGGTTTCATCCGGGAAGTCAATTACCTCGAATGGATATCCAACGTAGTGTTGGTAAAAAAGGCAAATGGCAAGTGGAGGATGTGTGTGGATTTCACGGACTTGAATAAGGCCTGCCCGAAAGATAGCTTCCCTTTGCCGAAGATCGACCAGCTTGTAGACTCAACAGCCGGGCATGGTCTGCTCAGCTTCATGGATGCATTCTCGGGGTATAATCAAATCCCAATGTTTGGGCGGGACGAAGAGAGCATGACGTTTATTACCAACCAGGGGTTGTTCTGCTACAAAGTAATGCCGTTCGGTTTGAAAAATGCGGGTGCTACATACCAGAGGCTGGTGAACAAGATTTTCAAGCCGCTAATCGGGAGAACAATGGAGGTATATGTAGACGACATGATCACCAAGTCCAAACTCCCAGAAGAACATGTCAAGCACCTTGAGGAGACATTTTCACTCCTGAGAAAGTACAAGATGAAGCTCAACCCGGAGAAATGTGCTTTTGGGGTCGAATCGGGGAAATTCCTCGGGTTCATGGTCAGCCACAGGGGGATCGAGGCGAATCTCGAGAAAATCCAAGCGATTATTCAGATGAAGTCTCCCTGTAACCTTAAGGAAGTGCAGAGCTTAACGGGGAGGGTCTCAGCCTTGAACCGGTTCATATCCAAAGCCACAGATAAATGTCAGCCATTCTTTCAAGTAATAAGGAAGGGGAAGAAAACAGAGTGGACTCAAGAATGCGATGAGGCTTTTCAGAACTTAAAGCTGTACTTACAGCGAGCACCTCTGCTATCCACACCAAGAAAGGGGGGACAAGTTGTCTTTGTATTTAGCGGTGTCTAACCGTGCCACAAGCTCTGTCCTAGTGAGAGAGGAAGATGGGGTTCAATACTCGATCTACTATATCAGTAAGGACGTGCTCGATGCCGAGACCAGATATCAGCAGTTGGAGAAGTGCGCCCTTGCTCTCGTGGTTACTGCTCGCAAACTGAGACCGTACTTCCAAGCTTTCCCCATCTCGGTAATAACAAACCAACCATTACGTCAAACCCTACATAAACCAGATTCTTCTGGTCGGCTCGTGAAATGGGCCATGGAGCTGAGTGAGTTCGACATCGACTATAAACCACGAGTAGCGATTAAGGCACAAGCAATGGCTGATATCATAGCAGAATTTACAGAGCTGGAGGCCTGTTCGGAGCAGCTTGATAAGTCATCAGACAGTAGTGAAACTCGAGTATGGCAGGTGTTTATTGATGGTTCGTCGGGGGAGCAGGGATCAGGCGCTGGCGTTGTCCTAGAAGGACCTGAAGGGGAAGAGGTCTCTTATGCTGTGAGGTTAGATTTTGCAGCGATAAACAATCAGACTGAATACGAAGCCTTGATAGCAGGTTTGGAGTTGGCTAAGGCCATGAAAGTGGAAAGAGTGAGGATTAGAACTGACGCGCAGTTGGTCGCGAATCAAGTCAGTGAAAGATTCCAACCGAGGGAGGAAAAGATGGAACGGTATCTGAAGATAGTGAAGCAGATGATGGGAAGGTTTGTAGTAGTAGAGGTGGTACAGAATCCCAGAGAGCAAAACAGCCGAGCAGACATCTTAGCTCGGATGGCAGCGGTAACAGACCCAAAAATGCCCAAGTCAATCCCCCTGAAGGTAAAATCCAATCCGAGCATTGAACCGAAGCTGGAGGTGTTGAGGCTAGAGCAGGCTAGCTTGTGGATGGACCCCTTGATCGCGTATCTTAAAGATGAGATTTTACCACCAGACAAGCTGCAAGCTCAGAAGATCAGGGCCCAGGTCTCGAGGTATACACTGATTGATGGGGTGTTATACCGACGAGGATATACTCTCCCTTTCCTTCGGTGCTTGGATGAGGATGATGCGGATTACGTGATGAGAAAAGTACATGAAGGGATTTACGGGAACCATTCTGGTGGGAGATCCCTGGCCCACAAAGTTTTGAGGCAGGGGTATTTTTAGCCAACGATGCATAGGGACGCGCAAGAGAAGACCAGGAGCTGCACAAGTTGCCAAAGTTTTGCAAGTTTCTCCAACCAGCCACCCAAGAAGCTCACTTCAATGGCATCCTCTTGGCCATTTGACCAGTGGGGAATAGACCTAATTGGCCCAATGCCGAAGGGACGAGGAGCGGCAACGCATGCAATTGTTGCAATTGATTACTTCACAAAGTGGGTAGAAGTAGAGGCCCTCAGCAGCATTACGGAGAAAAGGACAACCGATTTTGTGTGGAGGAATCTAATCTGTCGATATGGAATCCCTCATGCCTTGATAACGGATAATGGTAGACAATTTGACAATCATAGCTTCAGGAATTTTTGCCAGGACCTCGGCATAGAGTTGAAGTATTGTTCACCTGCTCATCCACAGTCCAATGGGCAAGTAGAAGCAGCCAATAAGACGATCAAGAAGCTCATCAAAACCAGACTGGGAGCAAAAAAGGGAGTTTGGGTTGATGAACTGCCAGGTGTACTATGGGCATATAGAACAACCCATAAGACGGCAACCGGGGAAACTCCGTTTGCCTTGGCCTTCGGGCACGAAGCAGTAGTGCCAGCCGAGATAGGAACGGCCACGCATCGAACAAAATATTTCAACGAGCAAGAAAACGACGGCTAGATGTGCCTAAATCTGGACCTGCTAGATGAGAAGAGGGAGCAAGCATTGAAGCAGGTAGGCATTTACCAGTAAAGGGTTGCTCGATATTACAACCAAAAGGTGAATTTGCGGCAATTCAAAGTTGGAGATTGGGTACTGAGGAGAGTGAACCAAAATACAAAATATTCGACTCAAGGGGTACTTGGTCCAAACTGGGAGGGGCCGTACAGGGTCAAGCAGCTGGTTGGACCTGGAGCTTACAAACTGGTTCGAGCAGATGGCCACGAGGTAAAGCGACCATGGAACGCGGTACACCTTTGGAAGTATTTTCAATAAGGTTTGCAAGCACCAACACATATTTCCGTTCGTGATTGTTGCTTCATGTTTTATGCTTTATTTATTTTACATTAAGCAATACCATGTAAGTTGAATGTAATGAAAGAGGAAATTTAACCTGCTGTGCTGCTCGAAAAAATTCACTAAGGCGTGTCAAGGCTCACGTCTCAAAGCCTGTTTTATGGCGAGGCCGAAGCCAAGCATGCCAGGATCTACTCGACCACGCGAAGGCGAGCAGAATCCCAAATGTCGAAAAAATCATACAAGGCGTGTCAAGGCTCACGTCTCAAAGCCTGTTTTATGGCGAGGCCGAAGCCAAGCATGCCAGGATCTACTCGACCACGCGAAGGCGAGCAGAATCCCAAATGTCGAAAAAATCATATAAGGTGTGTCAAGGCTTACGTCTCAAAGCCTGTTTTATAGCGAGGCCGAAGCCAAGTATGCCAGGATCTGCTCGACCACGCGAAGGCGAGCAGAATCCCAAATGTCGAAAAAATCATATAAGGCGTGTCAAGGCTCACGTCTCAAAGCCTATTTTATGGCGAGGCCGAATCCAAGCATGCCAGAGTCGGCTCGACCACACGAAGGCAAGCAGAATCCCAAATTTCAAAAAATCATACAAGGCCTATAAAGGCCCACGTCTCAAAGCCTGTTCTATGGCGAGGCCGAAGCCAAACATGCCGGGATCCGCTCGACCACGCGAAGGCGAGCAGAATCAAGCATAAAAAAAAAAATTCTACGGCACACAACAGCTCACCAAGTTTTAAAGCCAGTCTTACGGTAAGACCAGACGATAAACGTGCCCAGATTTTCTCGGCCTGACAAGTCGAGCAAACATCCAGGGAAACGAAAACTTCACTAAGGCATGGAAAAATAACTTAAGGAGAAAGCAAACAACAATATATTTCATTAAGTTTAAGTAACGGAGCTGCTACATATAACATCCAAAAAAAAAATTTCAACAAGCCCAAATTTAAACAGCGGTGGGTCAGCAGGTCGAGCAGTCTCCTCTGAGGGCTGGTCTGTGTCAGGTGCAGGTTGAGTACCACCAGTAGCATCAGAAGGGGCACTCGCCTCACCAACTACAGCAGGGTCAGCACGAAGGGGGGATCTCCTCGACCACGATTGGTTCCGCCTCCTCAGCGTCCTCTTTAACGTCCTCTTCATCCATATGCTAAGAAACAACTTCGGCAAAACCATCCATGTTGAGACCCGGATGCTGCTTCTCAAGAACGGCCATTATGCTGCGATAAGAATGTCGAAGCCCCTGGTTATACCGGAGTTCCGTTTCATTCTCTAGGTCCTCGAGCTGGATCCGGTGAGATTCGCGAAGAGATTCAAGCTGAGCCTCATACATGGCCTTCTGCCTTTGCAGTTCTTCCTGCACCCTGGTCAGCTCTTCGTCGAGAGTGGCGGCTTTAGCCTTAGCCAGAGCTTCTCTCTCTTGCAGCTTCAAGTTCTTGAGGTTCAGATCCCCCGCTTTCTTCTCGGCCTTGTCGGCTCTAGTGACTGCTGTCTTCTTCTCGTCTTGCAGCTTTTTCTCAAAGCGGTTGGACTTGGCCTGGTAGTAAGCGAGCATACAACTAAGATGGATAGCACTGAACTGCATGGCACCCATCAGGTCGGGCAGGGCCAGTCTGGAAAACTCCTCCACATCCTTCTTGCTCACATGTGCGGAAAGGTCGTTCATGAATGAGACCAGGTAATCTGGAATGCGGGGAGTGGGCTTCTTGGAAATTGAGGAGGAACTTGGCTCAATGGCTACTCGGCTACTCTCCCCAACAACGGCGGGAGGAAGTGGTAAGGTTTTCAGAGGAGAAGCCTGCCCTGCTACGATGGGTCGCTTTGCAGCAGGAGCGTCTTTTTCTTCGCCCTTCTTAGTAGTCCGAGAACGGGTACGCTTCCTGGTCAAGGCTGCAATCACGGCGTCTTCCATTCTGTGGCCCGAGGTTACTAAACCCGATGCGACCAGATTATCTAAAGTCAACAGCTCTCTATGGGAGCAAGAATAGGCTAATACAGACTCCACCAGCTTAAACGGTCCGGGTTGAAGTGGGAAGTGAACACCCCAAGAACTTACAGCACGAACAGAAATTTAGTTAGAATCAAAGCAAAGAAAACAGGAGCTATGGAGTGAATACACCTAAGGCGAGCAGGCAACCTGGGACCATGAATTGGGATGGGACACGATAAGTAGTCCCATCAATCTGTGCAATTTGACCCAGGGACCCCCAGCAAAAAAGAACTTCTTCTTCCAAGCCCCACCACCCCCTGTTGGAAGATCAGTTACGGGTTTCCTCTTTTTAGCACTGGATTGGAAGTAATACCAGCCAGCATCCTTAGGGCTGCTCTTTGGTTGGTAAATGTGCTTCACATCGTCGATTGTGGGCTCGCTTTGACAACACCTATCCCACAGAACGAACAAACCGGAGAGCACCCTCCACCCGTTGGGGTTCAATTGACCAGGAGACAGATTTAACCCGCTAAATATACGAGCAAAATATGGATGTAGAGGGCATCTCAGCCCATATTTAAAGCTTTCCAGGAACAACGTGACAAAACCCGGGGGAGGCCGACTAGGGGTATCCTTCTTCCCCGGGACCCTAAGGAGTATATCGCTAGGAATCTCGTACTGACTCCGAAGGGCAATAAGCTCATCAAACGTGGTCGAACAAGTGATGAAGTCAATGGCATAATCTTGTGCTGAAATTCTACCCCCTGCCATACTTCTTGTTTCTGGTCGTGCGGCTCCTGGTAAGAGCCTCCCACCGGACTCTGCCCCCTCTTCCTCACTTAGGGTATATGATGAGTTGGATGGTCCAACTTCACCACTATTTCGGCTCGAGGAGGTTGATTCTGGAGACATTCTCTTAGCCCTAGTCCCAATGTCAGAGTTACTGGGTTCTAAAGGGATCCTAGGGTCAAAGGCAGCGTCAGTGAGCAGACTGGATAAGAAGTCCAACTCGTCATCGTCATCGTCATCAATCTCGATGATTTTTTCTTTGCCTTTTGAAATTTCCTATCTACCACCCTAGCACCACCAGCGACTAATACCCAGACAACAGAAAAAGAAAGAGAGGTGTTTACAACTATTGAAGAACGAGGAAATAGAAACGGTACCTGAAGAATCGGCCGTCGAAGAGGAAGTCCTAGTCGGAATGAGTGTTTCGACTGGAGGGAATCAAGGGTGGAGATGTATTTGCCGAAAATCGTTCGCCGAAAAACAGAGAAAACGGTGGATGCGTTGGGTAAAAAGTGTTTTGAAATTTCCAAATGAGGAAGGGCATTTGGGCTGCCAGCATTTAAATGGCACCAGATCTCGAGGTTTTGCGGCTCTTGGCTTGAAATTCAAACGAAGGGCTGGATTTCCGTCACGTCATCTCACCCGCCATTTAATGCGACACAACTCTTGGCAGCTTTTTTCCGCCCCACGTAAACCAAGACTGTTAAGTTTCTACTGTCGGTTCACTTCGCCACCCAACACCAGAAACTGGGGGACCTGTGTTGGGGATATTTCGACGAGGCCTGAAAGAACGAGCAGGGCTAGACGAGCAGGCTGCTGGAAGTAGAGCTCGCTTGGACAAAGACGAGCAGAGGAAAACGAAGCCCGCAGCATGTAGTAGGAGCAGAACCATCATGCTCTAGCCCAAACGTACTATGGTGAGAAGACCCGGTCAGCGCTAGTTGAAGCGGCACGCTCACCAACCCGAGACTTGAAGCCACGCAGAATACGCAATCACCTACCACCGCAGTCATGGAGATACACGCAACCACCTGCCACCGCAGTCATAGAGATACACACAACCACCTATCACCACAGTAATGGAGGCACACGCAACCACCTGCACAGCAGTAATGAAAACACGCGCAATCGCCTGTCACGGAGAAGGGGGAAGGATCCTCAGGAGGCCTATAAAAAGGCAGCATGCGAAGGTAAAAGGGTTGGACTTTCTATCACTCTAAGGGGGCTAAAAAGCAAATAATTCGTAACCAATAAAAAAAAACCTAAGGCCAAAAGATTTACGGCCAATCTTTTCCCAAAGACCTTCTTATCTGACTTGAGCGTTGGAGGATTTACGCCGGGAAAACACCTGGCGCACTCTGACCTGTTCTGTGAACGCAGGGAACAAATAAAAGTAGCTGGGCGAGGAGAGATTCTGGTCGAGATTGAATTGAACGAAAATAAGGCCTGGTCGCAGAAGAACACGACCAAAATTTTACATCAACAAGATGTAAACTTATTTTCCTCGCAATCAGTAATCAGTATTGATTTCATAGCTACAGGCGGTGCGCAGGAAGAAAAGCTCAACGCGCGTCATATCCAATCCATTCGGGAACCCAAAAACGAAGTCGTTCAACTTGATTCATAGATCGAATAAGTTTACTAGCACGTGGACCATGGATATGTGTTTTATTACATATCCACGTTGTTACAGATTCTGTAACAGACATCTCCCGGTGGGCAGGAAGAAAGCTCAACGCGCGTCATATCCAATCCATTCGGGAACCCAAAAACGAAGTCTTTCGACTTGATTCATAGATCGAATAAGTTTACTAATACGTGGGCCATGGATATGTGTTTTATTACATATCCACGTTAGTTATAGATTCTGTATCAAACATCTCCCGTCAACCCACCATCCGATTTTCTTTTGTTTAGTTTCTCACTCCACATCCAACGGCTGATGCTGCAGTCTGTAGCTTATAGATTCTGTAACGTCGTTTTGTGTCCGTAGACTTACCCTCTAGTCTTCTATGAACATGCAAAGCGTGACTTTAACAATGGATACCAAAGCAATAAATGGGTGTAGTTCAAAGAGTCTGCGTGTGGGACCATACCGTAATCGCTCCCCTCCTATATAAATTGAGGTCCCGTTGCTCATTTGCTGCTGCAGCTCTCCTCTTCTTCTTTTTTCCTCTCTTATCTCTTCTACTCTTCGATTGCTCTGGTCGACACGGCCTTTGATTGCTCGGTCAATCTATACAAGACATATATATAACACGACTTCAGATCTTTTAGGATCGCGCTTCTCTCTTCGTACTTGCGGCTTCCTCTCTTATAAAGGTTTCATTTCGATTTTGATTTGGAGTTGCTTTTTCCTTTATTTTTCAAGTAGATTTGTTTCAATTTAAGGTTGGGTTTGAAATTGAAATGTTAGTTGTTAATTTGGTGTTGTGTTGAGTTCTGCAGGTAATGATTGCTCTGATCAATCTATTACAAAATGGCTGACGGGAAAAGGAAGTCAACCCAGCAATCTTGACCGTCTCCCTCCTCTCTCTGAACTGAGCCACAACTTGTATTTAAATATAAAACTTTACCCTATATATACAGACAATGTTCATTATTATGGAGAAAATAAAAAGCAAAATTCCCACGAAGGTTATATAGTAGAATAGTTGTTTCCTTGCTGATTCTTTTGTACTTATTAGATATCCGGTAATCAGCTGAATTTGTGCTGGCACAGGATTAATGGTTAGGATTTTGCGACTGATTTTCTGCTGAGTGTTAAACTCAAATCCCAATCATTTGATCCAGTGCTCAACACATAAATTTTGTCTATTAATATTACCTTTAAAAAAAAACTAGCTTTTGTTGATGTTGTTGTTTTTTTTAAATTTTGATTAATTTTAAATTTTGATGTTGAATATGAGTAGATATAGAGGGTTTGTTTTGCTGACATTCGGTTCTAAGGCTCAGGACTCAGGAGCGTAATTTTGCTTCGACAAGAAAGAATCACTTTCCTACACGAAAAAATCGAGTTGCTTTTTTGTGGGTTTGTTAATATTTGCTATTTTGTCAAATTCATTATTCTATATATACAGTAAAGAATGTTGTGTGTGTCTACTCGGCAAAGCAACGAGCTCTTTTTAAATAAATAAAAGAAAGTCAAATATAGTAGAAATAAGTTATGAACCGACGTGTATTTTATTGAGGGCTGTAAAAAATAGGAATAAGTTATGGACCACGTGTGTTTTTATTGAGGGCTGTGCAGTAATTTTGCAAGACCCTAATTTCAAAGGATAATTACATTAATATTAAACAGGGCAAAAAATATAATCATCTTTTGATATTTTTTTTTCTAAAGGAATGGATCAATAAAAGTATTTGATAATTTTTTTTTTCACAATAACTATGACTTGAAAAAATTAAACTAATATTAAATGAGACTAAATACATAGTGATCTCTTAAATTCCTGTTTTTCTAAAGGAATGGGTTTAATACTTTCCTTGATATAGTATTTTAATGGTTCTGCAGGAACAAAATTTATTTGTCCGCGATGTCAAACGCATACCATAACGTGTTTGGATATCTCATTCCAGCTCTCATCGGCATCGTGGGAGCAAATATGCAAGGCACAACTGAGCGTTTGATTGAAACACACACAATAAATATATGGTCTTTTCTTATAACCACAGCCATTTATTGTTATGCATATTTAGCTCATCAAGAGAATTCTTCCCAATCTTGGGCCCTTGTAGCAGTTGTCTCTGGATCTGTTTCTGCAGTTTCCTTGATCTCCACATTTGTTCCTCGCTCTGATATTGGTCATGTCATATTGTACACTGCGTGGCTTTGCTCGTCCATTATCATTGTTGTGCATCAATATGGGGCGCTGCTGACAGAAGCTTGTCGTCCGCTCTACATCGAAACCTTGAAGCCATTTTGCAGTCAGCTCTATAACGAAACCTTGAAGCCATTTTGCAGTCAGCTCTATAAATTTTGTATCAATATTTGCAGCAGGTTTCAATCTAATGACACTTCCTCGGCAGGACGACAACGACCAAAACTACCAGTTTAGAAGCGACAACATTAACATCATTCTCCCATAGTTGTTTGAAGTTCCTTCTTTGATTCTTCCACGTGGAAAATATGGAAGCAAAAGAATCAAAGAGATTTCCAAGTGCTCAACTTAATTGATGGTCATGCGGAATCTCTTGATTATTAGTTGGAAAATTTTGAGCTCTTAGGGATGATGAAAATTTCTCTTGATTGAACAAACTGGATCATTTGTTTATAATCATTTTTTTTTTGTGGGATTAGATGCGATATAGTTGGTTCAAACAGTGACATTTCTTATATATGGTGATGTGAGTAGTATAAGGTTTGAACTCTAATTACATGTGTGTAAAGGATGAAATTACTATTGATTGCAATAATAGTAGTGATGATGGTAAATTACTATTGGATTTTTTTTTTTTTACAATTCAAGCGAACGGAGAATTTTGGCACTTTTGGATTTTTGTTTTGAAGAGGTGGGTCTGATCTGACAGCTGCCTCACAATTCTGAATTGTTAAACTCTCTATCTAATATCCGTTATCGATTGTTATTTTCTGTCTACTCCACTCCATCTTTCTCAGCTCCAACTGAATCTTCTTGTGAACTGTGTTTTTGCCTTCGAAATATTTTCTCCCTCGAAACTTACAAGAGAAAACCCTACTTTTCACAAATTTTACAAATAAATACATAAATTTATCCATCATCTCAATTTGATAAAATTTATTTGTCCGCGATGTCAAACACATACCATAACGAGTTTAGATATCTCACTCAACTCTCATCGACATCGTGGGAGCAAAAATGCAAGGCACAACTGAGCGTTTGATTGAAACACACAACAAATATATGGTCTTTTCTCATAACCACAGCCATTTATTGTTATGCATATTTAGCGATTGAGAACAAATTATTTTCGGTGCATCTCGATTGGTAAGAATTTAAAAAGGAAATCAGGCGTGTATTTGGGATTTTTTTCTTCTTTTTTTTTTTTTGTTTTGTTTTCTTTTGAACATTGTCTGTATTATATAGGGAAAAGTTTTATTTTTAAATCCAACTTGGCTCAGTTCGGAGAGAGAAGGGAGACGGTGAAGACTCCTGGGTTGACTTCCTTTTCCCGTCGGCCATTTTGCAATAGATTGAACGGCGCAATCATTACCTGCAAAACTGAACAAAACACTCAATTAACAGAAAAATTTCAATTTGAAACCCGACCTTAAATCCACCATCGGGCACTATTCGACACAAATCTACTTGAAATCTGACAACAAATAAAAGGAAAAACAAGTCTAAATCAACATCGAAATGAAACTTTTATTAGAGAGAAAGCCGCAAGTACGAAGAGAGAAGCGCGATCCTAAACCTTAAAGATCTGAAGTCGTGTTGGATATATATCTTGTATGGATTGACAGAGCAATCAAAGGCCGTGTCGACCAGAGCAATCGAAGAGTGGAAGAGATAAGAGAGGGAAAAAACAAGAAGAGGAGAGCTGCAGCAACAAATGAGCAAAGGGACCTCTATTTATAAAGGAGGGGAGCGATTACGGTATGGTCCCACACGCAGACTCTTTGAACCACAACCATTTATTGCTTTGGTATCCATTGTTAAAGTCTGCGTGTGGGACCAAGTTGGAACAAGGCTTTCAAAATTAATCGTAGAGCATGTTTCTAACCAACTTAAAATACCAAAGGTTAAAATATTTAGTAAATATTTATTATTAATTAACGGTTAATATTTATCTATTATTTTAAATTCAAAACAAAAAATTTGTAATTCGAACTATACTCGTATAGATAGAGAAAAAATTAGATTGCATTTAGCCACCTCCACCACAACAACAACAATAATATAACAACAAATGATTTCATCTCAAATCACCTTAAATTAAATAATAGATTAAAAGTCACCACACCTTGATTTCATAATATCTATTATGAGTAACAAATGTTAATATTAAACCTAATGGACGGTAAAGAATTAATATTGAGTTAGAAATCAAATTACAAAACAGGCAATAAATTTATTGTGTCAATATTCTTCATTGAAAGCTACTTTAACGTGTGACAGCAACTGAGTCTTAACCAATTTTGATAAAAGCACCGATATAAAGTTTTGTCCCTTTGCGAGACAAAGAGATTCATGCTTGACACACCTAAAATATAATAAAACAAGAAGAAAAAAAAATCACATTGTCTTAGCGGGATTTATTCTGAATCATTCCTAACTTTCCCGTTTCCGAGAATTATTTAAAAAAAAATTGAAACACGGCTTTTATGACTTTAATATTATAATTTATAAAAATTTTGTAAATATCTATTACAACTGTGCCTGGTTTTTGGTCCGCACCCCCCACGAAGCTTCATTTTCCTGCCCTGGGATATGTCTCTGTTTTTTTGTAAATAATTTATAATCTGACGGCTGGATCAAAGATTCGACTTTTGATTGGGCGAAACTTTTTTTTTCGGTGGGCGGTCGTAAGTTAAAGGCTCAAAGCCGCGCTTACAACACGTGTTTAAGGCTAACAAATCACGCGGTTTCAGAGTTATGTGTCGCAAGTTAAAGGCTTAAAGCCGCGCTTACAACACGTGTTGAGGAACGTGGTTGCCTGTAATGGGTCTCATGTTGTTTGAGCCGTTAACTTGCGACACATAACTCTGAAACCGCGTGATTTATGTAAAAAATTATATGATGGCCACATTGATCTCTTGATTTATTTTGTACACACAACTCCATCTTGTTCGATTCACATAGATTTTGTATAATTTTTTGGTGCTTGGAAAAATTAACGGATCCACCCATAGTGTAGCTGCAGACGGGAGTTGGGAGGAAAATATTTAGAATAAATTAGAGGTATCAGGTTAGATATATAATAAATGAATTAATGTTATGTATATTTATTTTAAAAAATTATTATATAAGCAATAATAATATTAAATTTAATTTTATATATATATATATATCATGTCTGCATTAATTAAATAAAATTCACTAAAAATATTTTAGAATTTCTGCGTTCGGGGGATATGAAAAAGGAAAGGGGCTGCGGTCGTTAGCATGAATGTTGATGTGGATTTGTTAACTCTATGACAAATGGGCTCGCTGGCAACATCTAATTTTTTTTTTCTTGTCATTTACTCATTGGCTCACAATGACATTATTCGGTCTTCAGTAAATGTTAGATGAGGAGATTATATACTTATTATGGTGCATCCAATACATCAATCATATTCATTCATTTTGACGGATGAAATTGAAAGAAACAGTTGGCAGTTGGCCCCACGGACAGGACAGGCTGTTTTTGTCGTGTTATCATATTATGTGATTGGGTAATTTTTACAAACCTCCCTTGAGGTTTGGTGTATTCTCACTTAGATAGAAGTATTCGTATATTCTCAGTAACCTCCCTGACGTTAGTATTCCTACTCTTAGACCGATTGTTGACTGATAAAATGACCAACATACCCTTGACTTCAAAACAACTCATTTTTATATTAAGATTAATGTATAGTATGTACTATTAGTTAATAGTATCATATTTGTTTTAGCGCCAAATAGATATAAACACAATGAAAGTACCAAAACACCTTTTTCATTTTCCAAAATGACTTATCTAAAAGAGAAAAAATTTGAAGTCTTTTTCTGGGGGCGGGGGGATAGGAAAATTTTGAATTTTTTAAATGGAAAAAATTTGAAATTTAATTTCAATTTGCTTCTAAAATAATTTCAACTTGCTGTTCAAACTCAAGATATAAGATAAAGCACTCATCTTCTTTTATTAGTAACAAACCACCACTACAAATATCATTTTATTTCCACATTAATTATTTACAAACTCTTTCAACAAAAAGCAAGAGACTCCATAAGGCATTAATTTTGATTATTTATCAACAAATGGAGACTGCAACATTAATGGCACACACAAGAGCAACAACTCTGTTCCCGCACGTTCTTGCTTGTCATGAGGGTCACTGCCAGCCGTAGCAATCCATTCCTTTCACTTATCCACATCTTTGTATAAATATAAACGTCAAAGTGTGTTGCAACTGGGGAGTCGTAGTTCTAAAAGCAGGGTAATATATGTATCACCACAAAACCAAGATGGACAAGTTCATGAAACACAAAAAAAGAAAAACTGGCCAAATAAGATTAAGAATGAAAATTTTCAACATCATCCTTCCCCAAGTCAACAAGCATAATATGCACTTCATTGTTGAAACTTTTTTCCTTGAATTAAAACAGACATGCAACTAAAAGAGCTCATGTGCATCCTAAACCCATGGATCCAAAGAATACAGAAACCATTTCATTTTTCGCAACCCAAGTCATGTAAATAACACGATAAAAACCCAAAAAAAATTCAAAAACCCCTTTAACAGAATACTACCTATATACACTTCAAACTATCTTCAACATGCATTTTTATATTTAATTTTACTATAACTATCATGAATCAAAATGATCACAAGAAACAAATAAAAATCTAAAAAGTTTTCAAGAACTGCTTTTCAATCAATCATAAAGGCAGCAGAGATATTTAGCTCTATGTTCAACGTGCTTTTGCAATACTCATTTAACTACAACTAACACTAAATGATGGACATAATCAAAAGCAACAACAACAATCTTAAAAAAATTTCAAGATCCATTTGCTAATTTTTCACCGAGACTACCAATTTCAGCTAATAAAACTAGCATACATTGAAAGAATTAATACCTTATTCGTGGCTTAAAACAGTAGGATGATTGGCTAGTTGTCGAAAAAAAACTCACTCGCGGTCGTGAATCATTTGTAGCCGATATTAGAGTTGGCTTCATCGTCATGGTCTTTAATTTACGGCAGAAGTATTTGATCAAAGCATTAGAGAGAAAATGAAACGAGTTTTGCTTGGTTGCTTTGGATTTTTGGAGTAGAAAGACGAGAACTTTTTTATTTTGTTAATGTTTATTGAATAAAAGCGTGCTTCAACTTACTCTCCATTGGATATTAACAATGGTCAAATCATTTCCAAAGCCCAATGCAAAAATATTAAGTTAACTCGAATAGTTTTGTTGTTAGCGTGTTTGATTTACAATCTTGCCCTCACTACTCAACATATACTAAACGAAATACTGACGTTAGGGGAGGGTACTGAGAATACGCAAATACTTTCTATCTAAGTGAGAATACACCAAACCTCAGGGGAGGTTTCTAAAAATTACCCTGATGTGATTCACGTGCTGTTCATACTCAAATAATCAAAAAATTAGGGGTCCCACCAAGTCACCCGTAATCGTCGGTTGGACGGCATGACTCTATATAAAGAATTCACAACTCACTCTCCACCGTCTGATTCTCATGTAGTTATAAACTCTCAATTTAATCTATTTATGTCGAAAATTATTTTTGGTTATTAATATTTTACTCTCGGTTATTGAATGCGTTTGGTTTTTCAATATCTGAAATTTTAAGTAGCTTTTAGCATCTGCCCTTTAGCATCTGCGCCATATATATAGAGGACTAGTTACTTGTTTGATAATAATATGTAGTTGGTCAGAAATTACCTATAAACATAATCCAAACACTCTTTAATCTCTGGTTGGAAATATCTTGAAATTCCAAGGCGCTGCAACCGATCAACAGCCAAGAGATGTTCGAAAATATCCGCCGGGTACACGTTTGGGACTAAATTAATTAAAATACATTTTAATATTATATCGGTGGCAAATTAGAAAGCAGACAAAATGACATTGAAAGCGAAAATGATATAATATAAAGTTATGACAGTAAAAGGATAGACAAATTAGAAAAAGGATTTTTATTCATGATTATGTGTATACCTCCGCCATTGAATCTTTGGACAGCTTTTGTTAAATATTTCAAGCAATTTTCATCTTTAGTTTGGGATTGGGATAAATTCACTCAAGTGATTAGATGGCATCAAATTTAAAATAATTAAAAAAAGTTGAAAATCTTTAAAAACTTAGCATAATTCTTAATTAAATCCTTCGATCCAAGTAAATAATCACTACCGTCCATACCTTGTCCAATAAAATTTAATTGATGTGAATAGTTATTTATCCCACGTGGAGGATACGTAAGAGGTGTCTGAGGTCTCATGGATATTATTTGGGTATTTTTTTATTTTTCATAAAATGCGAAATTAATCACATGAAAAATGTTTTCGTTTTTGTGGAAAGGAAATGTTAGTTTATTTTTTAATTATCAATCGCGCATCCTGAATTTTTTGTTATTGGTTATAAAATATAAAAAAGTTATTTTTCATGGTCAAATAAGAAAAATTTATTTGACAAGGTATGGACGAAAACAAAAATGTAGAATCAGAAATATGGACAGAAACTTCCACCTCATCTTTTGCATCTTTTCCACCGAAAGGAAAAATTTATTTGACAAAAATGTTTTCGTTTGTTTAGGGAAAAATTTATTTGACAAGGTGTGGGTGAAGCTGAGGAAGAGAGCCGAGCCGAGCCGAGGCGGGAGAGGGAGGGGGAGTATTCTTGAGGAACAAGACTGCCAGTGTACTGGGAAAAAAGGCAGAACTTTCGGTGGAAAGGATTTCAACCGATGTTTTTCAATTGGGAGTTTCGAGGCCGACTGGGGCCCACACGATAGAGACTCCAAATCGAGTGATGGTGGACTTTTCAACTCAGACGACACGTGGCTATAAGTACGATGTCCTCACCTACAGTAGAGGCCCCACGTCCTTCACCGTACGACCGCATGCTCTGTTACTTCACCACCCACCACACCAGTTCCCAAATTTCAACGACTTTTTCCTGTATATTTATTATTATAGTTTTATTATTTAATTCTCCTTATTTTTTAATTATTAATCACTCTTATTATTTTATATTAAAAACATGTTTAAAATACTAAAATGCATTGCATAATATTAAAAATAAGAGAAATACATCAGGACGGATCATGAATCTAGTATATAGTACATACGAGATAATTAAAAAATTATATAATTTAAAAGATCATGTAAATATATTAATAAAATTTTACCATCTTATTGGTTCTGGTTCTGTTTTCGTCCCTGATACAAACATAACATAAAATATTTAATTATCAATTTTAAGTATTTGTTTCAACTATTAAATTTTTCTTTTCGGTGGAAAAGATGCAAAAGATGAGGTGGAAGTTTCTGTCCATATTTCTGATTCTACATTTTTGTCGTTTTTGGCATCATTGCTGTGATATACTAATTTGCTTTGTGTTTTTATTTCTTTTTTTTTTCTGGGTTTTAGGGTCACAATCGGAGAGAGAAGAAAAGGTTTCGTTGGAACTCTTTGAAGAAATTCTTCAGAGCATGGAAGTGGGCATTTCTTTTAGAGATTATGTAAGAGAATCTTCTAATAAGTTTCTATTCGAGGAACATACTCGATTTGCGTTTTAAATGTATCTGTTTGTTAATTCAGTGTCGTTTTGTATTGATTTCTGTTTCAACAGAATGGGAGAATTAGTTCCATGGATTTTCATAAATCGTCGAGTTTTTTGGTGACGGCTAGTGATGATGAACTTGTACGGCCGTACGATGTCTCTGCTGCCACGTAAGTTGATCCTCTGTTTCTTAGGATTTTATGTCGTCTCTTTGGAAGTGCTTTTAAGTAAGAAATGGCTTTTGAATAAGTATAAGAAGCTGGTTTCAATTTTGCAATGTTTGTTTGAAATTGCAGAAATAATAAAGTGTCTTTTGAAATCAAAGGAACCCTTGAATTGTTTTCTGGGGAAGTGCTTGATATCTGCTTTCATGGATAGAACTTTTTGGATTACGAAACCACTTCTAGTGCTGATTGATACGTTCATTTATTCAGAATCTCTACGGTACTTGCGTTACTTCAAAGGTCACTATCACAGGTTTGTAATTCTAATTCTTGTAAATATTTTGTAATTATTATCATCTGTATATATGTTTTATTACTTCTAGGGTTGTTTAGCCTGTGCTCCTCCAAAGATTGCTTTATCTCTGGTTCTCTTCATCAAACTGTTCTGCTCTGGGATCAGCGGGCTGAGAAATGCTAGGTGGATATCATGCCATCCACGGTCACATTCAAAGTGTCTTTTTCCCCCATTTTCAATTGTGTTTATGATCTCTGTTGGCAAATCCGGGTCTTTTAAATGTTCAAGGAAGGCCTGCTACAGCATATGATGATCAAGCGCTTGTCTTTGCAGTTGCCTTTGGAGGATACATAAGAATGTTTGATGCTCGTAAGTATGAGAAGGTTAAAATTAATATAAGAATATCTTGGGAAGTTTATATGTCGTAGTACTTTTATCATGCACTAATTTGGTTAAGTTTGGATGCTGTTAGGGTCCTTTTGACATCTTCTCTGATGGGGAAGATGTATCAGATTCTGATGTCATAAAGCTCAGTAATGATGGGAGAATTATGCTTCCGACCACTATGGAAGGACATATTCGTGTGCTTGACTCATTCCAAGGCACACTTGGGAGTTTACTTTTTCTTTCTTCATTTCCCAAATGTAACATATCGTACATATATACCCCTCCATACAGTGGAATCTCTGTTAATGAGCTTCTATTTACTCTTGTTTTTATTTAGGGTAATTTTTAAAGACCTCCCCTGACGTTTAGTGTATTAACACCTAGATGAAATATATCTATGTAATTACATATATCTCCCATGCCGTTAGTTACTAAATAAGTTGACCATTAGTAAATATTTAAAATTATTAAAATATCCTTCCTACTGAAATAATAAATTATTATATATAACTTTGGGAATTCCATTGGCAGTGAGAATTCCATTGAACCCATTTTAACGGTGATGTTAGCGGTTGTTGGGTGGCTTCGGCGATGGCCAAAGGGGCGGTGGGGGTGTGGGGGTTGTGATGAGACAAAAGCCTACTTGGGTTAGTGTGTTGGTGGACGCAGTTGATTCAAAGGCTGTTGTGAATGGGGTTGGTCGCCGGTGTTAGGAGAGGACTCCGGCAGTGGCAAAGCACCACCACCCAGAAGAGCCATTGGCCACCCCAAGCCTTGTCCTTGTTGTAAATAACAGCAGCCTCGAGACTCCTTGCTGGGTTAATTCCAGTGCGAGTGATTGGGATTGTGGCCAAGTGTACCATGAACACAGCAAATCCAACGGGAGAGGTGCCAAAACCTTGAGAAATTAATTCCAACAAAAAAACATCAGAAAAAATAAATAAAAAAAAGAATAACTATACACTTGTGACATACCAAATACCATTCATTTACACGTGAAGCCAATAAATTGAAAAAATGAATTAAAATGAAGAAAGAAAAGGAAGAAACAAGCAAGCTAGATTCTTCACGAAGTTCCCCAACAAGAAGAAAAAGGCACCGCCCTTGTAGGCCAATAAAATGTGTTTTGCCTATTAGCCAAATACAATAAAGCCCACATCACAGCCACATCTGCTCCGGCCTCTGTAATCTCAAATCTAAGGCAACAAAGCTTATTATATTAGCTGACGAATCTTCTCAGTGAAGGGAAAACACAAAGCAAAAGAGACACTTCAAAAAGCCGTGTACTTAGGTTAATGTGTGTTGGTGGATGCAGTTGATTCAAAGGTTGCCGTGAATGGGGTTGGTTGCTGGTGTGAGGAGCGGACTCTGGCAGTGGCGCACCACCACCAGCCGCCGGTGGAACCATGACTGACTGGTCAAGTTTGGGCCGACAGCGGGCAAGTGGGTAAAAATTTTAATGATTTGGTAAAAGTAAATATTTTTAATTTTGAATATATTTTTATACATTGACCTTTTATCTGACGCTATATGTATTTTTATATTAATTATAAGGGAGATATATATAATTACATGAATATATTTTATTTAAGTGTTAATACACCAAATTTCAGGAGAAGTCCTTAAAAATTACCCTTTTTATTTATTCACTTATGATGCCAAGCCAGTTTCTCACAATTCCACATTGGAGGCATCTTTCAGCCCGGTAGAGTTTCTCCTTTCAGTTCTTAGGGCACAATGAATTGTGGATATTTTCTTAATATTTGCTTTCGGCTGTTTTGATATTTCATATTAAAGTTCTTGCACTTGTGCTGTATATAATTCTCAAATTTGTTACCACCTTGTTAACAGAAACATAGCAATTAGAAGAAAAGCATTCAGCATCAAGCTTGTTCCTACAGAATTCTTTGCAATAAATTCAATTTCTCTTCTTCATTGACTTGGTTTAAAACCCACTCCCATCCATGCAAATCCAAATGCGTACGTATTTTCATCTGGTTGTGCTTGTTAATCAAAATAAATCAATGAAATGCTCAAATAGCAAGTGCACCCACACATGTGGAAGCAGCCTAGTGTGGCCAAGCACGTCTTATTAGTTTTATGTGATACAATTGGTTTGTTGCACTCTTTATGCTAATTTTACTTTCTTGGTTTTGGAAGGTTCTGATGATGGTAGTGGATATGCTTGGAGCGTACGGAGCGGGAAAGGGGTATGATAAGGAAAATTCCTTGATTCTAATGCCTTTTGAATGCTTAGAATTCAAAGGGATGTTATTTCCCCTACATTGACCCAGTCTATAGCATTCATTGTCTTCTAGGCAAACGAACAATGCTTTTGAATCTACATTTGGGCATTCACCTTAAGCACTAGTTTGCATAATGAGTTCTGTGTCCAAAGACTATATTCTTTTGATGTTGGTATTGTTATTACATAAACATTGTTTGGTTTTGTTTATTTTTCTTGTCAGTGTTGTTAGTTGGATGAGTTTTCATACAGAGCCTCCTGTCCTAAAATGGGCCCCTGAAAGTCTCATGTTTGTTACGGGGTCATCTGAGCTATCATTTTGGAATCCTAATGTGTCTAAACTGAGAACTTACGTTGGGAGGAAGTAAAGTTTCTAACATTCAGCACCCTCAGGTGTCTGAATATTGATGTCTATCTATTTCCGGGAGGGGAACTTGTTTGTATAAGAAGTTGCTTGTATAACAAGTTGCACTGATTATGGAAGGAGCTGTTCAATTTCCTATAGTAGTATGTAGATGCGCCTAACTTACCTGCTTGTAATCTTTCCTAACAAGTTCTGAAGAAACAACAGTAGGTCTGGTATCAATACTTTATTCAGAAGAGCATTTCTTCTTACATGCACAGCTAGGGGTACATGAATTGAGCTACTGAGATGTTACACTCTATTGAAGCCCTTCCTGACCAACCTGGCAAAGGCTCCTTACAGCTTTTCCTCTTCATGGTTCTTTGGCTGGCAACAGCATGAGCAAATTACCTGGACTATGAGGCCTTGTGTGGCGAGGTGGGCACTGCCTAGGCAGTTTTTTGGAAAAAACTAGGAACTTTATTTGTCATTGACATTTGTAGCACGGTTAGTTATTACCTGGATTCCATTGTATATATTACATGGTATACCTAATCAGACAAACAAGAAATTGCAATCCAAGTTTTGTTGATCATGAAGGGTTTGAGCATGATAGTCCATTTAGGTCATTAAGTCAGCCGAATGGAAGACCAATGGCTTTGGAGGGTTCATCTACAACGCAAACTGAGCTAATAATGCATGTTCATGGTTTTATACTTGCCATGTATTTTTATCCTGTAATTGTGAGATTGATGCCAGAAAATTCTATATTGCAATTTCTTGGAATTCTGACTCTATGCTTTTCTTCTAATTGCCATGTTTCTTTTAAATGAGGGGATGACCATCTTTTAGTGTAACAAAGGTTAGAATCATATGGTATACCTAAAGTAAATTGTCACACATAGATCGATATACTCATTCTCTAATCAACTGAGAGTATCTTCTAGTTCAGCTATTTCTTTTTTGGGTATAAAAGAGAAATATTCTTTGAACTTGCCTCGTATGTCTAGCTGTCAGCTGAAGATAAATTACATTCACGTTTAAGATTTAAGTTATTATTGCTCATAGCTGAATGCTATTTTTTAAATGACTAAGCTTTCTGTTTTGGATCTTGCACATCACTTTTTAGAGGGCTCTTGATTGTTTCATCGAGTTTGAGCATCATGTGCTGTTTTGGATTTGATGATAATGTTTTCAAGCATAAAAGAAAGGATTCCTTATATCATTCTGAAGAGAGGAATCCTTATATCATTAGATGCCTTGATTCAGGAAAATGGGCATATTCAAAAAATGGCCCCTTTTCAAACTCCTCCTTCAATGGGCGGGCTAGGTGTTCCCAGAATTCCCACCACACCTGTTGTGAAGAGAGTTATTAGACTTGATGTTACCGTGGATAAATATCCAAATGTAAGTTTAGACTTTGCTTTCCAATTTAAAAGGTAGTTATATCGATATATTTAAATTCCTTATAATCATAGTTTCTAACTTAAACACACGGCAGTTTAATTTTGTTGGCAGGATTTTGGGACCGCACGGGAACTCCCTCAAAAAGAGTTGAAGCCATGACAGAATGTAGGGTGTTCATTAGGGGACGGGGTTCAGTCAAGGATTCTTTAAAGGCCTGATCTATGATAATGTGGTGAAGCTGTGCATTTTGGAATAATTTGCTGATTCAATCTAATCAAGCTGAAGTGGATTTGAACACTTAAAGCATGAGAATGTGAAATTTTAATAGCTAAAGCTGCTTTTGCCTTGTGAATCTTATGCATTTGATGTTTTAGATTGGAGTTATTTTACCTGCAACTAAATCGTAGGATTTATAGATGAAGTAAAGTATTTCCTCTTATTTTTACTATGGTCCTTCCCATCTGAACCTTGCTAAAGGAGGACCATGTTAACTTGTAGGACATGCTCAATTTTATCGGCTGCCAATGTGCATCTCTGATTGAAAAAAAAATGTAATTCAGATTTTTTAGTTATGTTTGTTTGATTAGGGAATCTGCAATTCGGGTTATTTGATTAGCACTGTAATTATCCTGGTTTTATGTAACAATCTATCAGATGCTTTAATTTTTAGTTTCCTACTGATATTTGTCATGGTATGACTAGATTTGCTTATGATCATGCATGATGTAGTTCTGTGATATTCAATGGAGGATTGTTACATTTTGCTGATTGATTTAACTGGCGAAAGATGTACTGAGCATGAAATTATACACATATAAATTATGTTGCTTTGGAATAATGATTTCCAGATGAACTAGAGCTTTTTTTTTTTTTATTTTGGACCGCTCATAATTCTTTTTTGTGGAGACAGCTGGTATGATTATGGTGGTTTTCCTTCGTTGTGGTAGGAGTAGCTAGATATTTTGAGTATTTTGTTTTACATTGATGGCATATGTACTGGAAATGAATTTATATTATTACTAGTTTATCTATTAAATGGAAATCAAGACTCATTTCATGTGCTTTGTGTTCTACAAATGGGAGAGTGCGTCTTGCATTAGCAAACCATTTCTTCGTATTTCCTAATGTTCGATGTTGCCTTACATTATTATACCATCTTGGTTTCTCTTGATAATTCTTTAGCTTTTGGTTCTTTAGGAAGAAAAACTTGAAGATAAACCTGGATATGAGCATCTTAATGAGCCACTGCACGTGTTAGGGGAGGCCGAATTTCCAGAGGATATAATAAATTCCCGCTTGGATCATGCTGTAGCGATACTAGAGAACCTTTTGAAGCCCGTGGTATGAACAAAAAAACTCTTGTGTTTTCTCTGAATTTTGTCGATGTTCTTTCCTTCAGCATCTCTCTTAATTCCCGCTTGCTCAAACTAATCTCCGTATGCAGGATGAATCCTTGGATCATTACAAGAAGCAACAACTGCGTGAATCTGCTACGCTGAGTGGTACTCTTAAGAGAAGAAAGTCCATGCATGAGTCCGAGTATGAGTCCTAGCATGTGGCCCTTCAACAGTGCTGGAATGAAACGCGCCAAGACTGGAAGATAATCTGTTATACATGTAAATGATGGAATGAACCACCGTTGAACCACTGGGTCACTGCAGCTGATGGATTGCTGTCCTGACAAACTTCATTGGTTTTGTTCTTGAGAACCCTTAGGAGGGACTTGATTCAAGAACAGTTGGTTTTTCAGTTTTTTGACCATACTTTGGTTATATGTAGCCTTAGTGAATCAGATCTTGTACTTTTGTTGCACCATTCTATTTGTTATGACCTTTAATAGCTACACAAGTTATTTCGTGAAGAACTTTGATGAATCAGATTTGAAAGAAACAGACCAGATTAATCAACACAAGAAAGCAATCACAAAAATCAGACTCAGAGCACAGTTTCAAGTACACAAATTGATGAAGGAAAAAACTGTTCTTTTATTGATCTCAACAATCTAGTTACAGATTGATCACAAAAAGGAAATTACAAGGATCACAAAGAACCAAATTGCAAGCAAAGTGAACATGAAATGCAGAAGATATCGATCTGATATCAGAGGCTAGTCACAAGTGCCTTTTATTCTGATATTTCTGGAAAGGGCATAACGAACTCTCAACGAATTCTGCCACATCAGCATAAATTTGCAACAAGACCCCTCCCACTGAAGTCGATCTCCAATCTTATATTTTTATTGACTTTAAATTGTATTTATCGTAACGGTTGAGATTAAGGTGTACTTGGACTTAGTAAATTAGTAGTTCGTTAATTAGCTACTTATTTGTGTTAGTATAGGCTAGTAGTGTCTAGTTTTACTCTTATTCTTTAGTTTTAAGTTTTATTAGCAAACCAATATTGAAGCTAGTATCAGACTCAATAATAAAAATTTGGAATATTATTTGACAACTGATTAGTTGTATTGAGAGGTAGTTGCTCTCTTGAACTGCTAAAAATATATTTATGAAATTTTTGGTTTTCTTAAATTAACCCATTTAGTATTTATTCGTTATATTTTATTTAATTTATTATTCTAAATAATTTGTATCCGTAACATTTGGTATCAAAACTAAGCAATTAATAAGGAACAAATCCTAACGATGAAATAATTAGTAGGAACATGATCCTCTTCTAGTTTGAGTATTATTGAGATTTAAATAATTTTGTGTCATGTGTCTTTTACTGGTAGTGTATGTATAAGCTTAATTTTTTTTATTTATTAACATTCAATTAATGATTGAGGTATTTGCCTAAAAAATAATTAAATCAGAAGAGAATTATAATCCTAATTGATAATCCATGGTGCACAAACAGACAAAAAAAATAAAAATAAATTAATGCATGCTTGATTTCGTAATACAAAACAAAATTTAATGCACCAATGAAAAAGTCAAGAAGTATGCGCACAGGCAAAACCTTTGGCCTTGAAGTGGCCATTATGGTTGGACGGTGCCGGAACTCTAGCCATTATTATGTTGTCGTGGTCAAATTCAGAGAAGTATGTTGACGAGAGAAGACTTCTTCACAAAGTCCACCCTTAACGACAAAGAGTACTTTTAAGGTGAAGGAGTGTTACGATCCCTAATTCTATATTTTTATTTGTTTTAAACTGTATTCATCCGATTGGTCGTGATTAACGTGTACTTGGACTTAGTAAACTTGTGGTTGGTTAGTGAACAAATTATTTGATTTAGTTAAAATTAATGGTGTCTAGTTTTTATTCTTATTCTTTATTTTTAATTCTTATATGTGGACTAGCTAGCATCAACTATAAAAATAAAAATCTGGAATATTATTTATCAACTAGAGAGGTATTTGTTGATGGATTTGTAGCCCATTAGTGTGCCCATGCCTTCATCAACTTTAAGTAGGCTTGGCAAAATTCGGGTTCGGTCCGGGTTTTGGTATACCTAGGTTAATTTCTACAAATAATGGAATTGGATCAAATGCATAATTATACAAAGAATGACCTAAATTCCTTTTTTTTTTTATAGAAATTGATCCAATTCCATTGTTTGTAGAAATTAACCTAGGTACTTAGAAAATACTTTTAAGCAAAATATTCAAAAGTTAAATATTTGACAAAGTACTAAAGATATAATTCTACAAAAAATTACCAGAGTCCATTCTTTATAGAAAAATAATTTAGGTACTTAGGAAATACTTCTAAGTGAAATGGCTAAAGGGAAAAATCAAGAAAATGCCAAAGGACACCTAGGTACATAAAAAGTACTTTTAATAAAGCACCTAAGAGCAGCATTCTACGAAATGAACTTACATGTAAACATACTTTCTACGGGAATGAGCCTATTGGCCAAAAATACATTCAATTGAATAAGCCTGCAGGCCAACAAATATTCTAAGGAAAGTGCCAATTGGTAGACATGCATGATAAAAAACGAGCTTATGACACAAAAAATATTTTATGAAATGGGCCTACGGGATAAATTTATATTCCATGAAATGAGCCTACAAGCCCAAAAATACATTTTAAAGAATAAGTTTATGGGCCAAACATTCTATGGAATGTGTCTCTAGATAAATATTTTATGGAATATGCTTACAGTCATAGATATATTCTATGAAATGAGCTAGGGCCAAAATGCACTTATAAGCAAACAAATATTCTATGAAATGAGTTAGAGCCTGAGGTGGAGCCACGGGTGCACCCACGGCTTTGGGGAATTATTTGCCAGGTGATTAGTTTGGGTGAGAGTTACGGTGTCGTGATGGATTGTGAGATTTTTTTTTTTAATTTGCTACTAATTAACACTTCTTTTTGGGTTCCTTAAGTTGCGCTTATTGCATCTTACATCATAATTGCAACATATAAAACAAATCACACCCAGAAAAAGAATAATCATAATTTGTTTCAGGGGGCAGATCGGTCAATTACATAAATCATATGCGCGACTGGCTCAAATATTTGTAGGCAAACGGGCATACCTATTTTAGGTTCACCCTCACGTGGGAGAGTACAGGCCTCAAATGTCTTAACAGATGTGTTCCCTACAAATTTCATAACGTACGTAAATCCATTTGAGATTTACATTATAACAACAGTACTTGCGCCGAGGAAGCAGCTACTTCATAAACAATGCAGAAATCATATCCCATTCCCATCTCTGTAATCCGTCTTGGCTCTTTACATGAATGAACGGCATTCCTTGTACGTTTCATGCTCTTCGCAAAACACGAAGAAAACAAGTGTTTGTGTTAGTTCCTGCTCTGTTTAAACTGCTAAACATTAAAATAGATTATTTGTTTTAGTTTAAATTAAGGGTGTCTAGTTTTTACTCCTATTCTTTATTTTTAAGTCTTATATGTGGACTAACTAGCATCAACTATAATAATAAGGTAAATGTTAAGTTACAATAATTGTACCTTACATCTCTTATATGAATCACATAAATTATGGGTTCTATAATTTTATGTGGTTCACATAAGAGATGTAAGGTACAATTATTATAATTTAGAGGGTCCCTAATAATAAAAATTTGAAATATTATTGATTGATTAGAGAGGTATTTACCAATGGGCTTGTAGCCCATTGGTGTGCCCATGCCCTCGTCAATTTTGAGTGCAGGAATTCAAGTCCTAGTGAGGTATTATCGTTGGGACTTGTTTTCTTATATAATGGGAATTAAAAATTTTCTTTCAATTTAGCGAGAATTGATATTTAGATTCTGCTATAATAGAATTATTCAGATAAATTTTGATAAATTTTTTATTATAAATATTAATATTGTAATATATAAGTGTATAAAAAAATTAGAGAGGTATTTAATCCTTGAAATACGAAAAATATATTAATAAAATTTAAATTTGTTCGAATTAATCTATTTATTATTTATTACTTTATTTTATTTAATTTGCTGTTGCCGACAATTTGTACCTGAAAGTCTGAAACCAAGTCACCGTCAATCCTTTTGCCCATTGCGCACTGGGCTTCTGTTCATCCTCGATGGCAAACAAGATGACAGGTGGCGTACTGGGTTGCAAAAACTACATGAAATATTAAGACAACACAACGCTGGTAACATCCCAATTTTCCATATGAAACCGCGACGAGATATTAATCAAATGTCTGCCACGAATAATTGGCTTTATTATGGTTTATGAAGCACGAATAAGACAAAACATGCCATCCTCATCGTACATTCCAACCAACGCAGCCTCAACAGATTAATCGTGGGAGCCGAATGCCCCCATTTAGTATTAAGGTTAGCTGCACATATTTGGTAGATAATAATAATTGTGAGTTAAAAATTAAGTTAATTTAATTTATTACATATATATTTGGTAGATAATAAATATTAAATATAATTTTTAATATTAATTATTTTTCATTTAATATTATTTATAGTATTTATTTTTGTTTTATTTAATGTTATTTAGTTATAGACTTATTATTATATTTATTCTTTAAAAAAAATAGATAATATTAAATAAAATAAATAATCAGTTGTGAGTCTTAAAAAATATAATTTTAATTAATATTATTTATTTTATTAACAATAAATACTTTTATATTATTTAATTGATTTTATTTAACATTATACCATCAAAGGCTTATTATTATATTTATTCTTCATGAAACTAAATAATGTTAAATAAAATGAAATAATCAGTAATGAGTCTCAAAAAATTAATATTATTTTTATAATATTTATTTTATTTTATTTAATATTATTTAGTCATAGCTTATTGTTATATTTATTTTTCAAAATTAAAT
>JAQOOD010000005.1:5411663-5483674 GCA_029633175.1 Citrus glauca | reverse complement strand
AATCATATTTTCTAAACATAATCTAAGTCTCATCATTTCTATGTTTGATTATTATATTATGTTATATTTTACTCCACAAAAAAAATACTTTATGACGACTTTTCGTATTAAGAGACAAGTGGTTTTGACATGTGAAAATCGTTTTGGAACAACTCAGCAACAGCAAATAAATACAAAGAAGCGAAATTAGGATGATTGAAATGAACAGAAACATGTCTGTGACTACGATAGCTAAAACGAACATTAATGCATAGGACAAACACAAAACGGGGGGTAATAACTAAATTAAATAATACATCAATAAGTTAAAAGTCCCTTATTTGGGCCAGCAAGTTTGGGCTCTAATCCAAGTCTTGATGCAGCCTTTCTATTTGGGCCTGACACTACAGTCTTAGGTCAACCCAACGAGCAAGAATGATCCAACATGCATGTGCTATTACCCAAGTGGTAAAACGACAACAAAATCATTTTGAACACTTTGAAAGAAACCGATAGGCCCTGGCTGCTCTGTGCAAGAGATGTTCTTATCAGCCTGAAACCAAATCGATGATGTCAAATAAAAATTGCTTCAAGATTTTGTGATAAAGCCAATGGCAAGCTTTCATAAACAATCTGCCATATTGATATGCAACAATGATAATAGCAGCGCAAATCCATGTAAGGTATAAAATGATATCACCAATTGAGTGTAATCAGCTGCAAGTACAGTGCAGTAGAAGATTGTGGGCATAAAAAATGCATACAAGCTTACTCTATGAGTTCCCAACAATGGCTTAATTTTCCCTTACACATTTGGGCACCCACAATAGCAGTAAGGATTAGAAATAAAATTGTCATTTCTGCAAAACTATCAAAATTTTATATATGAACAAATTAGTATTTTCATGATTCTACTTGCTATACATGTCCCTTTGGAAGTAGTTCAATTGATTGTTATTGCACTTTACGGTTACCCAAATTCAAATAAAAATAAGAGGTAAGAGTTAGTATTTCAACGTTAAGGTACACTCAAAATTTTAAAATATTTGTCACTATGCGCTACCTCAGCATATAAATATAAACAAGGTTACAATATCCACAATTCACTACAAATAGGATCACATAAACAAAATTCTACAATTATTAAATATATCAAGAATCCACACTATCACTTGATGGAAGCTAGTTACAACAGCAACAGCAACTAGCTTTGACTTTCGTTGATCAGGGCAGGGATATAAGCTTGTTAACAATAACGGAGCTATTTCCAGCACCTATAACTTGACCAAATTACAGAATTTAAAGAGCGAAAAATGTTAGGTCCATTTCATTTGAGTGGCCCAAAAGCCCATATTCCAAAAGACTTTCTTAATGTGCATTTATTATTAGGTTTTGGAATTAATGTGTGTATAAAAGCAAATGAAAATAGCGGCCCTTGAAAAAATGTTCATGAAAAGGCGAGGAGAGAAAGATAGTGACATGAAATTATTTTTGGGTTGATTGTTTTAGATTGCAAAATTGAGTTGATTCTCATTGAATAAACAATCGTATAAATACAAAATCAAGAGTGATTGAAGATCCTACAAACTAGAAAGGTTACAACTGAATCCTATATCTCTTAATGACAGCTAAATACATTTGAATATATTTGAATAATACAAACTGATGAGAAAGACTAAGTCAAGTAACTGATTATCTCTATTAGATTGGACAATAGGAAGATGAATTCAATTATGTTTTCTCTCAAATTTAGAAAGTAAATTTCTGTCATCGCCCTTTATAATTCTAATGGTATGAGTTTTTGTTTTATCCTCCCATTGGTTGTTATTTGAGATACCTACATATTAAAGAGACAGACATTAAATTATTATTTTAAGCCAAGATTGTTGAGATTCTTAATATTGTTAGTCTCTACTATTATCTAGAAAAAAAATTTGTGTTGTAATCTCATTATTAATATAGTGAAATGTTACATTGATGTTATATCGTACTACAATCTTGTGATTTTTCTCAATTTAGATTTTCCACATAAAAATCTGTATCTTCTTGTAGTTGATTCATGGCTTTAGATTGTGTTCATTTATTTTTTTGCTTATTTATTTATGGTATAATCCTCTTTTAATCATATAAAGTGGGAAAGAGTTTGTTTCTACTTAATTTGTGTGGATTCTTTTCCCAACATAAAATTAATTTCATTTTTAATTGTATGCAGCTTGTAGAGAAATTAGATTTCATTTTTTTTCTTTCTTTAGATTTCGTTAAAATACATATAATTGTTTCTAATAGGATTTTTTATGACGCAAATATGATTTCTTTGATGTGTTTTAAGGTTTTAACATCAAGTGGAGAACCAATTTAAAAAGGAAAACTAATATTTCGAATGTGATGGGGGTAGTAAATTTAATTTAAACATCCTTATTGATCGATCAATCAAGATGATGATCTTGCGTTTTTTCTTCTCCTTCACTCTATTGGCATTCTTTATCCAGACGTTTTTCATATATAACAAATGCCTATATTTAAATTTTATAGTAACAATAAAAGAATGCATATATACATATGATGATTGAGAAGAATAAGATATGACCAATTCACCATACACTATGAATAATTATACTATTGAGTGAAAATAAATTTTAATGAGAACAAGTATATACTTTAATCTAGTGGAATCTGCAAACATATGGCGTCTCTGGGCTAAAAGCCTTGGGTGAAACTTTAAAAGAAATATTTAAACTCCTACAATTACACTGCTGGTCGCTGTTACTGCAATGTCGATGATGTTAACTTGAAAACAATTCAAGGTGTTGAACAAAAATTTCCCCAAAATTTCGTGATAAATCCAAAGACAGGCATCCATCAACATAGTGCCATATTGATGCACAACTATGATAATAGCAGCGCAACCCACTGCAACGTAGCAAATAATTTCAGCAGTTGAGTGAAAAACGTGGAGATCAATGAGAGGGCAGGAAGAGATCCGAAGATTACAGCAATAAGGCCTCAAAATTTTGAAGGATTTGCTTAATTGCATTGAGACATCTCATGGGCTGCATATGCAATATAGTGGACGATTATGGCCGCAAGAAACGCACACAAGCTTACTCTATGAGTCTCCATCAACGGTTTAGTCTCTATCAATGGTTGGATTCGGGTATCCAAAAACTTTTAGGTACGGAATTGAGGAAATGAATTTCCATTTCTGCAAAACCATCAGTATACATTCATGGAGAGGTTAGCAGAAGCAGCCATAAAGAGAGGGAAGGAGATGTTATAAGCTAAGAGTTACTTGTTTGTGTTCTCAATGTCTTCCTGGCTCTGCTGATCAAAAATGGGTGCTGAATAAGTAAATGCTGTAAAATTTTCTGCTGGCCACTTTCTTGGAACAGGCATCGGACCAAAACAACATTTGCTAAAAATTTTTTAAAATAATAATCATCAATAAGTCAAATGGCCCTTTATCATCAAGATGCCACGAATGAAATTAAGCTCGCAGATTTGGGCTACTAGGTTGGGGCTCTAGTCTTGAAGAAAGCCGAACAATTTGGGCCATTATCCGTGAGAATCACACTCATCAAACTATCTAGCAGTAGTACTATTATTAGCGGTAATCAATCATCATTTTAATTTTTGCGTCTTTTGAATTCTTTTGTTTGCTCTAATTGCAATATAAATGAATTAGAATATCAAATAATTTTTTTTTATATGGACACATTTTTTTTCCTTCAGGTTACGAAAGAGAAAAGGAACCACAATTTCATTACTTCAATGGAAAAAAGTCAAAGGTAGAAATTGGAGATACATCAATTGTGAAATAAGCCCTAAAATAAAGAGGAAAAGGATTGATACACTCCAAATGCTTAGAGAATTAAAAAAAAAAAGACATTTGAATCCTAATTTATTAACGGTTTAAGTAATTAAAATGTTATTATGATATGTTCCCTTAGTAATAATTGGTGATTACTTAAAAACCCTCTTCTAAAAATCACAAACCTAAAATACTAAATTCAATCGATTAAACTAGAAATTGGATATTTCTTCAGCGTTTCAAGGCCATCACCCAACAGCAATCATCATGCCTTCCTCCTCCTTCCCTCTGACTTACCGCTATCATCGTCATTACTCCCTCTCAACCACCACTCAATACCTTTCACATTCCAAAACAAACCAACAAGGAAACCCACAATTACAAAGCACAAGAAGAACAAGAAAGAGGAACAGGGGAAATACGGCTTCATTTCGCAGCTCAATCGCTTACTCACCTATACTTTTGTAATTTAATTAACAATCAAATGGTTAAATGGGAAAAAATAAGAAATTAAATTGAATTTGTACAGAAAAATTCAAAACCTTATAAAGAAGGGTATTTTTGTAATTTTCATTAATAATTTATGCGTAAGATGGACAAGTCAAAATATTGACTTTTGTTAGAGGGAGATAATAGTAATTATAAGTTGAAAATAAATTTTCTTAAAATTAACATAATACATTAACAAATGAAAATTTAAATATCTTTTTTAAAACATTTAGAAATTTTGTCTCTTTCTCTAAATGTTTGGGGTGTATCAGTCATTTTTCTTAGAAAAGGCAATTAAAGAAAAAAAGCCAAACCTGGATTCTGAAATAGAAAACCCAATTCAATATCAATGGAGCTTCAAGGAACCACTATCACTGTACAAAATTACTATAATTTTACCATAATTTATAAATACAAAAGCACAAAGATGCAGTCTTTTATCTATTAAAACTTTCAACATGTAAAATTTTCAAATACCCAAAAATAAAAAAAGGGACCACACTCTTATTTCCAATTCAATATGTTTCTTTGGTAACATGGATTTTGGACAAATGTTTCCTTTAGCAACCAAGCCAAACAATTTTGCATGAAGAGATAAAAAGCTTGCAAAGCCTAGGTGCCAAAATTATTGGCACCACTAAATGTAGGCATAATCAACACAAACATTAAAAAAAAAAAGAAAAATTGGTGCAACTTTTACCTAAAATTGTAGAATAAACTTTAAAAGTTTCAGTTCGTCATACCAATCATTCTTCAAATCATGAATATTCTTTAACCAAATTAGAGGCTTTAGGAACTCAAATCCCAAATTACATCTTTCAAGTGCAAATAATTGATTTGTTTCCATAAATACTAGACTCTGAATTAGAGAACGAAGTATATATACTATTATTATTTTTTTTTTTTTTGAGAGTGAGGTTTGTTAGGTAGAGAGAATGAGAGTAGAAAAAATTTACTAAGTCCAAATAGTTGCAGTCTTTCCCCATCATTTAGTAAAACGATGTACTTCAATCCATATAAAACTATGCCGTTTTAACTCAAGCGAATAATTTGTGATAAAAAAAAATTGAAGAAAGAAGCATGTGCCTAAATGTAAGCTCCATATAACGGTGCCACTATCACATCATCATCATCATCATAATAATAATAATTAAAAACTAAAAAAATTATTTTATAAGTTGTGTACATGGCTAAATAAATTTTATATAGTTAACTTATTTGATAAAATTCTATCAACTCTTGCTAAAAATCTAAAAATTGATGTCCTTTTCTACTGATGAGGTGGAATAAAAAATAATAAAAGAATAAATAGATGTATCATTTATACATGTCCACGTGACAAGTAGATTTAATTCTATTATAAAAATTGTGTCCTGAAGCACTTCAATTATCATTTTACGATAGAGTCCCTTCACTAAATTCACTAAGTTTTGTTAATCCTAATCGTAATTTTCAAACCTCAAGCTTGTATTTATTTGTATTTGTCAAAAAAATTTAATGTACATGAATCCGTCACAAGACTTCGTCAATGCCAAACTTCTATTATAATATTTAAGGATTAAACAAGACTGAGTGTTAACTGAAAAGGAAGCATAAGCAATTACTTATTACTCTTTTGATTTTCTTTGCAAGTGTTTGCGATTCATGCACGTGCGGGGGATCTGAAAAGCATTTAAAATAACATTTGTTTGACATCAGCATCAGCCGTCAGCAGGTGCAGGAATCTCTGTACGGCTCTGGTGTCGTCCATTCCAACATTTCTCCATCATTTAATAATCATTAAATAATAATACCAAAAGTAGTCAAATGTCTCAATGACAGAGCAGTGCTGGCGAAAGCAACCGCCTGCACGCGTTAGTCCTGAGGGGGACATGTTCCTCTATTTTGTTACCCCTATTTTTGTGATTTATTAAAAGGCCCTTATACTTTATGTTATATTAGTGTTTTGCAATTATTTTTGTATTTAAATTAATTGTAATATGCTTTTTTGTTAAACATAACAAGTAATATTTTCGAAAAATATTTTTTATTCAATTTTTTATTTTTATTCAGATTCAAGAAAATAAGTGCCATTATTAATTAAAAAAAACTGCTCTGGGACTTTATCAGAAAAAAAGGACAAAAAAGAGTAGCTTTAGGCCTGTTCTCTTCAGTAATTATTATCAACTCTTGTTTATAAATAAATACAAGACATATATGCCTTAGATAAGTCAAATGATTCGTTCTCAGCTACTCATAGATTTTGGTCCCACTTCATTGAATATTAATCAACTCTTCAAAGGCTATTATCTTATTACGGAATTATTCAATGTTAGACTGGAAATCTAAGTGAAAGAAAACTCTATCTTACCGCTTGATGCGGCGTGACTTCATGGGCGAACCTAGTCACCTAGCATAGGCCTCGGAGTGGCTTCGGTCCGTTCTAGGCTTTAAAATTTATTTGAATATATTATGTTTGGTTTATTTGAAAATTTAAAACTCCTTCTAGAACTACAATTTTTTTTTAAAAAATATGTTATATGTTTCATCCATTTCTTATATGTGTTCTGGACTTGAAAGTAGTGTCATAGTTTTAAATTTTCAAAAATATCAAGTAAAAGTCACCCGTTTTTAGCTTCTTAATTGGCCAACCGATTTTAGCATCCTTTCAAAAACAAAATTTGGACGGTCTCCTTCTCACATTCAGATCAAAAACAAAAAGAAAACTATTAAGGTTGTCTTATATGAATTAAATAGTTTTAGTTGAGTTCGAGTTATTTGATCAATTAAATCTCTTACCATTTGTGGTTAGTTTTTTATGTTTGCCTGAAATAATTATATTAATTTAAGTCATTGCTTGAAAGCTACTAAGAATAATCTTCAAAACATCAAATTGTTGATTAAGTTGATAATAAAGTTATTATAATATGCAACTTTCAAAAAACTAAAAATGAGTCTAGGACAATCGTAAATATTTTAAAAATAATTAATTCAATGAAGTTTAATAATTTGATAGTTATTATTTTTGGTTGATTTTTTTTTCAATTGTATTGTATTAATCCCCTCCTAGATAAAAATTTTGGGCCTGCCACTGTGTCACTTAGAAGCCCTTGCTCAAAATATTTGAACCACCAAACAAATATCTCTGCTATGCTATCACTTTTGTATTCATTAGTTAGGACTAGCTCTAGTCTCTAGAGTATTGAGGTCTTAGATGAATTTTTTTTATAAGGTCTGTTTACATATTCAGCAGCTTCAATATTCAAAGAAATATAAAAGAGTTTCAAAATTCAATCAAGTTTTAACTATATTTTGAATATCAACAATCAACAAACTATTTTAGAGTAAGAAATTGTAAAAAGAAAAATAGTTAAAATGATATCTTTTTATTTTCTTTAAAACTATTATTTTAGCAAATTATTTCTTTTATTTAAAAAATGAACCAGAAAATGTAATAACTTTCTTTATAGAGAAGAGCTCAAAAAATTTATAGATAAAGAATTTAATCTTTTTCTTAAAAAAACTAACAATGAATAGAGGTTAGACAATATTATTAATTAGAAATCTTTAACATCAAGATTATCAAATATAGAATTTGCATACAAATTCTTAATTGTAAGATAATTATTAATTAAAGAGAGGCCTTCAAAATAGGCTTTTGTATTATAAATAAACTTAAAAAATCTATTAATTTGAACATATCAAAGAAATACAAAAATAATCATAATAATAATTTTCCCAACAAATGGGAGATAGGTGACCATAATAAGGCTTTCTTAATATATTCAACTCTAAGCCACCATCTAATTTACTTATTCACTTGTTGTCCAGATCAGCTATTTCTTTGCAGTCATTCTCTCTGTACTCAAAGAGAGCAAACCCACTTGTTGTCCCCATTCTGCACAGCGTCTGCTTCTGCATAGCCCTCGCAGCTGACATACTGGATCTTTCTCTTCCACAAATTCTCAGCAGTTGGCAACAGGTTCTTTGCTGATATATAAATATAACAGAAACCAAAATGGGTCAGTGATGTCCTAATCGTAGCCCACACGTTCATTTTTTTTTTTCTCTTTTTTCGTTCTTGTCAAATATTGAGGAATGAAGAAGTGGAGTGCCGCCATTAAATCATTATTGGACCACAGCATGCGCGTACGTGACTGAAATAAGTTATTGATATTTCAAATAACTTTGTACCTTTCCAAAAAAAAAAATTATTAGTTGACTCGTCATCACACTGGCAGTCGTCGCGGCTCTGTTGGGGAGTCTTGGTCGGTATCTTGAAAGAGATGGCTGATGCGAAGGGAAAATTTATTCAAAAGACAAGAATTCAAGGCCCATCTGCCGCAACGATAAACGACAACGACAAAAGCTGCAAAAGTCCATGTAATGTATATAATGATGAGGCCAATCTTGACTGGAAGCAACGCGGAGATCAACGAGACTGAAACTAAAGAGCCAGAAACAACTGCTGCGAATTCGGAGCAACTTATTTCCCCTGTGCAACAGAAGACGACTGCGGCCGGCAGTGTAGACCACATATTTGCAGCGTATGTTTCGAACAAGGGATTTTTTGTTCCTTGAACGTACACTCCCACGATACCAATGAGAACCAGAATGAGTTTCTCAAAAGTTTTACGAAACTCCATGATCAACGAAAGTAAATTTAGTTCACCTTGGCTTCGAACTCGATCTGTAAACTCGATATCACAGTAATGAAGAAAAAATGAACAATAGTTAAGCAATGCAGTCATATGAACAAAGGACGCTTGTCAATATAACTTTAAAAGGCAAGGAACAATCAAAATGAGTAGGGGATCCAAATCCATCATACAGATGCTCAGTCACCTTCTTGCTTCTGTTAATTCATGTTTTCCTGGACTCGGCAACTCAACTCACTAGAGTTATCCTCCCAATTCTTTAACCCCAAAACAACATAATGAGTCTCTCAAAATTTTTAGGAAACTCCATGATAGACGAAAGTGAATTTGACTCAACGCTCACTGAGAACCCAATGGAAAAATAATAATGAATTATATGCAAAGGAAGAAGAATAACTAAGAAACTGAGCTTTGAAGCAAAAACTAAATATCTAAGAATGGAAAAATAAAGCCATGGATTTCCTTTTCCTATTGACTCTGGTCGGACGTATCTTCCTCGAAATACTGCATCTTCCTAACAAAAATGCAGAAGTGAGCGTATCCCCTTATATCTCCTATCTCGACCTTTTTAAACCAACCTCATTTTCAACCTGGAAGTTGTCAAAGATAACCCTGCAGAAAAAAGAGAAAATTAATAAGTTTTTATTTGCGGTAAACCCATCCCACCCATCAAGAGTTTGGAAATTATTTACTGATTTACTCCATCAAGAATTTATTTACTCCCATGAAGAATTAGGAAATTATTTTTCCTGAATTCTTTGTACAGTCAGCCGCATCACAATCTAGAAGGAATTTCGGGCAAGGGAGATGGAAAAGGTGACTTTTCCTTTTGGTTTATTTTTTTAATGCCAATTGTACCACTACGGAAAGGATTACTGTGGCCTGGTTTATATGTGTACATACATACATACATACATACATTGGTTTATAAGTGGACATACAAACATACATATAAATATACATACATAGACACACACATATATATAATAGTTTTCTAATTCAGAATTTTAAAGTGCTGGAAAATTAGGAAACATTTTAAAATTGCACGGTTTTAAAAGTTTAAAACTCCTAGTTTGGAATATATATATATATATTTCTCTACTTTCGTCTTTCGTCTTTCGGCCTATTTTTATTTTCATTATTTTTTATAACAATTTCTATAATAGATTTCAATTTTAGAATAGAATGGCGATTAGAATGAGTGATTGATGGACGAATCAAAAAATGCTATTGGTATGGGACCAGAAAAGGTGGAAAGATCCTTTACTTTAGAGTTAGTCATCCCATTCGATTATATTGACAATTTCAAAAAATTGTTCATACTAAGTATGATGCAGTCGGGCAACTATGCCCCCATCGTCTAGCAGTTCAGGACATCACTCTTTCAAGGAGGCTGTGGGGATTCGACTTCCCCTGGGGGTAGGGCACTACGAAAGGAAGTTGATCGTTGATTATAAATAAGCCTAAACTTTATTCTTTCTGGGTTGATGCCCGAGCGGTTAATGGAGACGGACTGTAAATTCGTTGGCAATATATCTACGCTGGTTCAAATCCAGCTTGGCCCAATAATTCGCTGATCCAGCAGGAAATGATATAACCCCCTTTTTTTTTTCCAAAAATGCTAGATACGAAAGACTCAAGAATAAAAAGAGTCCAATTCTCATATATATATGAGAATTGAGATGATGAAGAGAGAAGTAGAGAGGGAGAGTGAAGTGCGTGACTTCTTTTACGGGTCATTTACTGTGTATTGTCTTCTCTGTTCAACACTCGCCGGGTGAGTCAACTCGATATGTAAACTTGATATCACTGTAATGAAGAAAACTGAACAATAGTTAAGCAAAGCAGTCATACGAACGAAGGACACATGTCAATATATCCTCCAAAGAATATGACATGAACAGTGCTTTTTTTTTTGTGGCTCACTTCGCTTTCATAATATTTTAATTAGATTATTGTAGTAGAGCCATATGTCACGTAGGACCAATTAAGTCTTATCAAATATTTGAGAGAGTGTTTGGTTAGTAAGAAAATGCAAGAAATAGAGAAAAAATGAAGAATCTAGGGACAGTTGATTTGAGTGAAATGTAATGGCTGAGTTACCATAATTGATAAGTCACTAGTCATATGAATTAAATAATGAAATGCATGAGACTCAAAGTTTGGAACCATCAAGCTAATCAAGATATCATTCAATAGGCAAGCTGAAACAATCAAACCCTAACTAAAGAAGCTTTAAAGCTAAGCCAAGAGAGAAATTTAAGGATGAGCACTTTTGATGGACTTCTAACAAGATACAAATTTCAGGTAATTAAATGATTAAATATTTATGAGGGCTTTTTTAAAAAAAATTACAATTTTTAGTGTTCTAATGGGCCTCTTAGAAAAGAATGCTTACGCGTATTTTGAGAGAGTGTGAGTGATTAGAAAGAACCACTCGTGATAAATTAAATATAACGAGATAAAAATTGAGATTTATTGCATTCAGTCAATGCTAATAATGTCTTTTAATTTGAAGGGAGAGTGCACCCCAGGCTTACAAAAACATCAAGGCCAAAACTTTCTATCCTTCACAATCTTTAGTCAGTGTCTAGAGCTAGAATGAGTCAACTCAAAAGTAAATTAATAATTTAAAAAAAGAAATTTACTTAAATTATTTTCTTTCTTTTTTTTTTTAACTTAGTAAAGCTACGTATATGGTTGATGTTCAAAATAATTTGAAGAAGAAGAAGCTTCCCAACTAACTTATAATCACATCATAAACACCAAGAAAGAATAAATCAACTTAAGGGATTTTCTTTTCTTGTTAATTATTTAAACTTTATTAGCTGCGTATCTAATTAAGTTAGTAAAAATTAAACTTTATTTAAACTTTTAACCAAAATGAATGAATATATATACACACACATCCATACGTACATACATGTATGTATGTATGTATGTATGTATGTATGTATACCTCTGAGAGTGGGAGAGACGGAGAGTGCATAATTCTCCATTTGTAAAGAGTAAGAAGAGGAATGGTTGTAGTGGCGGTGATGGCTTCCATTTTTGTTGTCTTGCCCTACCTTATCCATTACTTAGACTCTTATATGACCATATGAGGTCTTGGGCAATCTTATTGGTCTTTTTAGACTGTATAGGTTATCTATTTGATTTTGCAATTTAGATTGTGTTTCACTACCTTATTGGTACTTATATATTGTAGCTTCAGAAAAATTTTGCAAATTTGAGACTAAGAAAAATCTATTAATATGGAGTATACTAATTAATTGGTATGATTTCGTCTCAAGCGAAAATCCTGGTTTTCACTTCTAGACTTCTAGTGTTTGATAATATGAATTTTAAAAACTAAGTACATGTATTTAATAAACTTCATTATTGAAGTATCAACAATGATATGTGTACAACAATTAGTACAAAAAATAACACACTTCACTACAGAATAAAAAAGTTTCACTAATACTTGACAAAAAACAAATTTCATTACAAGATATTCTATTTTTTTGTCTCTTATAAGTTTTGTACTAATTATTACACATACATCATTATTTTTGAAGTATTGTTTAATTCATAACCATGATAGACTATTGAATATTGATTTAATATGCACGAGAATTTTGATTGCAATGCACATGTAAATGAGAATTTTCCACTCTCATCTCACATGCTCGCTCATTATTGAATTTCCTTCCTCTTCTCTTGCGCATTATTGTACAATAATTTTTTATTGTAATTCAGAGAGCGTGAAGACAAGGCAAATATATTGCAAAGACAATCATGGCTGCTGCCTCCGTAGCCGTCGCAGCGACCACCACTCTGGCTGCTTCTTGGCCGCTGCCGTTGTCATTCAAAGATACGTGTGCGTATATAGTTCTTTAGGGAAAAAAAAAAAGCTTAATTGATGCAATGACTGGATTGCTTAATTCTTTGAACAGGAATAAATCACCGTCCAAGAACCTTGTCAAGATCTATTCAAGTTGCAATTAAACCAATCACCAATCTGAGACTTCAATGCTGATTCACACCTTAGCTCTAGGTTAATGGCGACTGAAACAGAAGATTAAACTGAACTAGAAGCAACACACACGGACACGAAGAACAGAATTGAACGTGGTTCGATTGTGCATAAATGCACAATCTATTTCCACGGGAGAAGCCACAGAAAAAGTTTTATTCATGATTCAAGATGATTATTACAGAGATAATACAGAGGAGATTACAAGGAACAAGAAGACTCTCTCTGGAAAACTATCTAAATCCCGTGCCATTTTCTTCAACAACCAGCCTCTTATACTCCTGTTATTGAAACCCAGATTGCACAGCTATTGGACGCGTGTATAACGGCTTCATAACGAATTTGATTCCCTCCTCACATGCGGTTTCGCGTGCTTCACTTAAGCTTGCGCAAAACGACTGAAATTAGCGTCGTTTTTGCTTAAGTTTAGTGAAGAGGATAACATGTGAGCTCCACGTGACTTGTAAGTGAATTCACTTACTCAAAACACAGCCGTTTTAGAGCTTCAAGTTTTGGACTCATTGCACTCTAGTCCACAATTGACTTATATATTTACCTTTGGTAAAGCCAGTTTATTATTTTTTAATTATACTGATTTGTTTTGGTACTAGCTTTGACAAGGTAGAGGGAAAAAAATTGATCACGACATAGAAAATGGGGGAAATTAGGCTGAGAAAATTGTGTGCCAAATATGCGGCAAACTAAATCACTCTGCTGCAATTCGGGGTAATAGGTATGAATATTATTGCCTTAATGAAGAATTGCCTCAAGCGCTTGTTACTCTCAATGTCAATGATCTAAACATTTAGAATTTTTATGCTGACTCAAGGGCCACTTCTTACATATCAAATGATCCAGGTAAACTTAATAAAATCTCCACTTACAATGGTAATGATAGGATTTTTGTGAGAAATGGCCAAAGCCTGCAAACTTCCCATGTTGTTGACATCTCCTTAAATAATGTGCAAACTTCCCATGTTTTGACATCTCCTTGAATAATGCTAAAAAAGGTTTAAAGTTGAAAAATGTTTTAGTTGTCCCTAAAATAAAAAAGAACTTACTGTCAATAGGACAACTAGCTGACAATTATGAATGCAAAATTGAATTTGACTCACTTGGCTTTGTCGTTAAGACTCAGGAAAACCAGATTCTAGCAATGGGCTTATAGATAAGGCAACTTGTACGTGCTAGAGGAAAAGCAGGAAGCAATATCTTAGACAATAAAAGGAGCATTGGCCGATTTAGTTTTGTGGCATAATAGACTTGGACATCAAATTTCTAGGATGCCGCAAACTCTATATAAAAATAAGCAAATTACTATTTCTAGTTGGATTAAAACACCTAGCGTTTGTGTGTCATGTCAACTATCAAAAATCGTAAACTCTCGTTTATAAAATCAATAATATCTCTATGTTTCCTTTACAAAGATTCCTCATGATTTGTGGAGACTTGCGCCTATTAATTCTAATCAAAATGTTATGTTTTATTTGTAGATGATTACTAGTGATTCTCATGATTGTTTCGTTTTAGGAAAATTATCATTTGTATACCCTATATTTATTCTGTTATAAAAAATACTACAACACTTTGAGGGTGTATCAATCGTCCATCCTAAATTAACAAAAGCTATCTGCTGACCACTAAACCGTTAGCTGCCGTTTGAAAGTTAATGGAATTATAATGAATTGATGATTTTACCCTTGAAGCTTAAATTAAAGTAAAGAAAAATTATTACTTGTATACCCTTAAATTCTCTTATTATCACTTGTATACTCTTAAATTATCACTTATATCATATGAAAAGACCAAATTACCCCTCTGACATCATCCTATTTAAATGACAAGCAACAGTTTGGTGGACGGCATATATATTTTGTCAACTTAGAGTGGACGATTGATACACCCTCAAAGTAATATAGTATTTTTTATAATGGAGTAAATGAAGGGTATACGAATGATAATTTTCCTTTCTTTTAAAAGGAAATCTTGACATTTTTGAATGCTCCTTAGAATTTCAACGACAGGCAGAAAACCAATTTGATAGAGCTATAAAAGTTTTCCAGTGTGATAGTGGAGGTGAATTCGGCTCTTCGATCTTCCAAAATCATCTATATCAATGTCGCATCATCTAATAAATTTCATGTCCTTATAGTCTGGAGAAGAACGGAATTGTGGAACAGAAACACAGCCACACTGGAGAGACGGTCTTACGATGATGTTTCATGCATCCTTACTAACAAGATTATGCGTTGATAGCTTCCTAACCGCTGTATACTTGATAAATCAGATGCCACTAAGCATTATTGGCAAGCTAAGCCCTTACCAACATTTATTTAATAACGAACCAAATTGTAAGGAATTTGGAATTCTTAGTTGCAGGTATTTCCCATATTTACAAGATTACAGTAAGATTAAGTTTGATAAAAAATCATATCCGCGTGTGTTTTTTGGATATAGTCCCTTATACAAGGGATATCGTTGTCTGAATCCACAAACAAACAAGGTCTATATTTCTAGACACGTTATTGTTTATAAAACCATTTTTCCTTTTGCTAACAACAACTCTTTTTCTATAGTATGACTGGGGGCAAGCGAAATTGTAACTTTTCCTTCTAGTGATGATTGGCTTGCTTGCACCGAAGGGAAATGAACAACTACAGAGAGTTTAAGTCGAATATTCACAACAATAAATATGGTTGTTCCTTACGCTACAGATTTCTATCAGGATAACACACTTGATGAACTGCATAATTCAAACAATCAACCTAAGACAAATAGTGCTTCTGACTTTTCTAATGAATTCCAAAACAAATCAAATGCCGCTACCTCAAACTTGCAAAACCGGAACTCTACAGCCACTACGCCACTATCAGAACCACAAGAATCATGTTTGCAGCGACTGACAATTTCCCAAATTTGAACATCTCTCAACAACCTAAGCAAATTACTTCTCGTGAAGACTTCCTAAATATATCAAATGGATTTTCCGTTGAGTTGTCCATTCAGCCTACCGAAGTCCCACAACTACTTTCAACAAATACACATTATATGGTTACGAGACAAAAGATAAAACTCAATCCAAATCTTGCTCTGTAGGCTGCAAAAGTAGTTCCAACTGAGCCAAAGACACTAAAACCGCCCTAAAAAATCCCTTATGGATTATGCAGTGGAGGAAGAACTAATTAAAGGCGTTGCAATACAACAAGGCTTGGTGATTGGTTCCAAGACTACAAAATACAAATGTAATTGGCTCAAAGCGGGAGTTCAAAATAGAATATACTGAGGATGGATCCACTGACAGATTTAAAGCCCGATTGGTTGCAAGAGGTTTCACGCAAGTACCTGGCATTTATTTCGACAAAACATTTAGTCCGGTAGTGAAAACAACAATAATTCGCTTGGTGATTGCTATTGCAGATTTGCAGTAAGTTCAAGATTGCTAATAAAGCAACTAGATGTTGGTTAACGCTTTCCTACTCAGAAATTTGGAAAAAAATTGTATATAGAACAGCCCCCTAGCCTCCTTGATAAACATCATCCCAACTACGTTTGCAACCTTAATAAGTATCTCTCTAGACTTAAAGCAAGCTTCCCGTGCTTGGTTTGACTGTCTTTCCAAAGAGTTGGTTAACTTTGGTTTCTATAGTAATAAAGTTGATTCCTCTTTATTTATTTTACGCTCTAGTTCTACGTTAATACTAACTTTATCTTATGTTGATGATGTGATCATTACAGGAAACAATCAGGAAATAATTGAATCTGTTATAAGAACTTTGAGCTGTTGTTTTTCTCTAAAAGACTTGGGTAAACTCAGTTACTTTTTAGGCATTAAAGTGAAAACTTCTAACCATGGGGTTTGTTTGACGCAGGCTGAATACACAAGGGATTTGTTTGCCAAAACGCATATGGACCAGTGTTCCCCAAGCGCCACACCAATGGCTATCAAACCATGTTGACTGGAATGACTCATGAAGCTAAATTAGTTTTATTTGTTGATATTTTTTAGGATTATGACCACTTCTTCATGCTATTCTCCTGTACTTAGTTATTATGCTCAAATATAACAGATTTTTCTACACTTTAGTTTTCATTATGCTGTATAAATAGATGATTTTGTTGCTCAATAAAATATAACTTTGAAGTCTCTAAATCAGCCTTCTCTCATTATCTTCATATCCAACATAATGGTATAAGAGCTCTAATCTTTAGGGACCTGTGAGATTAAGAAAACTTGAACACAATTCATAAACAATTCTCTCAAAAAAACACAAAACTTTCTAGAATGAATTCAGAAAATCCATTCATTGCAATTGCACCTCCAGTGTTTGAAGGAACAAATTATCAAGCGTGGGCTGTTAGAATGGAAGCTTATCTCGATGCTAATGATCTGTGGGAAGCTGTTGAACAAGTATATAAAGTTTCACCTGTGCCAGACAATCCAACTCTTGCACAAATCAGAAATCAAAAGGAGAAGAAGCAAAGAAAATCAAAAGCAAAAGCAACATTGTTTGCAGCAGTCTCATCCACCATTTTTTTCCATAATAATGACACTGAAAACAGCCAAGGAAATTTGGGATTTTCTGAAGAAAGAATATGTAGGAAATGAAAGGGTCAAAGGGTTGCAAGTGTTGAATTTGATCCGAGAATTTCATATGCAAAAGATAAAAGAATCAGAAACAATTCAAGGAATATTCTGACAGACTTTTTGAGATAGTCAACAAGGTAAGACTCCATGGTACTAATTTTTCTGATTCTAGAGTTGTTAAAAAAATCCTAGTTACAGTTCTTGAAAAGTTTGAGGCTATAATTTCATCTTTGGAAAACTCGAGATCTGTCAAGTATTACCTTGGCATAATTGTTGAACGCACTAGAGGCACTAGAACAAAGGAGGCTTAAGAGACAAGAAATATCTGTGGAGGGTGGTTTATAAGACAAATCACAAAACAACAAAGGTGGCAAAACTAAGAAAAAACATAACAAAGACAACAAGCTTGGAGGTTTTGCAAGCAGTAACAAAAATAGCCAAAGCAGCAATACTCAAGTCTTTCTACCTTGCCCTTACTGCAAAAAAAACCAATCGTCCACAAAGTAAGTGTTGGTGGAGGACAGATGAAAAATTTCACAAGTGTGGTCAGTTAGGGACATGGAAAGGATATGCAAGACTCAACAACAACAAAGAGAAGCCAAGGCTATTGAGGATCAACATCAAGAGGAATAGCTATTTATGGTATCATGCTTTGCCATCAACAGCTCCATTGAGAGTTGGCTTATACATAGTAGTTGTACAAACCACATGACTTATGATAGAGCTCTTCAGAGAGCTTGATGCGACTACTACTTCCAAAGTGCGAATTGGAAATGGGGCACGCATTGCAGTGAAAGGGAAATGAACAGTAGTGATTGAAGGCCATACAAGTTTTATATGTTCCTGAAATTAATCAAAATCTTTTGACTGTTACTCAGTAGTTAGAAAAAGGCTATAAGGTGTTGTTTGACGACAAGAACAGTGTGATCAAAGATGCAAAAACAGAGAAGTATTCAAAGTTCAAATGAAAGGCAAAAGCTTTGCCTTGGATTTGATGAAAGAATAGCAGGCTTCTGTACGCAGAGAAGATAACAATACAATGCTTTGACATAAGAGGTTTGGGCATTTCCATCATATTGCTCTACTCTACATGAAGAAGAACAATCTAGTCAAAGGCTTACCTAAATTAGAGGAGAAGTCTCCTAAATGTGCCGCCTGTCAGTATGGAAAGCAAACCAGGATTCTGTTTCAACAAAATAAGCCCTAGAGGGCTATACAGAGGTTGCAACTAATACACACAAATGTAGGGGTGGGCACAATTCGGTTCGGTTCGGTTCGGTTCAGATCGAAATTGAATAGAACCGATTAAAATTATTTTTTTTAAAGAACTGAATAAGATCTGAATAAAATAAAGAACCGAACATGAACCGAACCGATTGGTTCTGTTTGGTTTGGATCAGATCGGTTTTTTCGATTCTGGGTCTATTTTTAAATTTTCAATTTTTTAACCCATTAGGCCTCTTTAATGGAATAATTTTCATTACAGTTTCATTACAACAATCAATTCATCAATTTCATTACAAATACAATTAAAACACAAAATTAAAAACATTATAGACAAAAGTCAACAACATTCTCCCATCTTTATTAGTACCAACATTAGCTTTAGGCACTTTCCAACTCAATACTTGAAGCTATAACAAAATTTAAGACAACAATAAATAATTAATAAACAAACTACATAAACAAGACACTAGTTTTAATAAGGGAAATTATTATTGCACCACCTTTATTTAGCCTTATGTTCATCCAACCACTACAAAATTATAACATGTACTTTGCACCACCTTTCTTTTCACATTTGTATCGACTAGCCACTTTTGCATTAAGACTATTAAATAATTTTAATAAAATGACAATTTTACCCCCAAATAAATTAAAATGCCATTTTATTTTATAAAAATTTAAAAAATAAAAAAATTTATAATGATAAAAGTATTCCTAAATTTAATAAAAATAAATCCCAAAATTAGAATTTTTATTTTTTAAAAAATTATTTTAATATAAAATTAAAGTTACAAAAATAATTGTAAAATTTTGGGATTTAATAAAAATCCCCTAAATTATTAAAATTTTAGGATCTATTCTTTTAAGAAATAAATTTAGTTATTTTAATAAAATTTTACAAAATAATAATTGCTTAATAAATAAATAAATTTATTTTTATTAAAATTTTGTAAAATTATAATTTTTAATAATAATAATTATTAAAATTTTTTAAAATCTAAATTTAGTAAAAATCATTTGAGCACCTCTATTTGGGATTTATTTTTAATTAAATTTAGGGATATTTTTATGATTATAATTTTTAATTTTAAAAATTTTTATAAGATAAAATAGTCTTTTAGTTTATTTGGAGGTAAATTATCATTTTATTAAAATTATTTAATGGTGTTAATGTAAAAGTGGTTAGTTGATATAAATGTGAAAAAAAAGGTGTTGTAAAATATATGTTAAAATTTTGTAGTGGTTAAATGAACATAAGACAAAATAAAAGTAGTGCAATGATAATTTCCCTTTTAATAATTAATAAACAAACAACATAAACAAGACACTAGTTTTTATGTTTAAATTATAAAAAAAAATTACTAGCCAAAAAACATCAATCAACAGCCATATGCTCTTCAGCCACTTGTTCTTGTTGAGGTATCATTGGCCTAAAAAAATCTTCAAGAAATTAAAATAATTAATTCTAATATACAAAAGTTACAAGTGAGATAATAAAAAATAACATATTAAATAACAATATTACATGTTTCAACTAATTCATAAAATTCAGCTTCCTCATGACTTGGTTGTATTATATACTCTCCTAACAGAGCTGAGCAAAGCCAATTTTGAGTGCACATCAATGACTCAACTGTTTTGAGTTAAAGAATTCCTAAAAGAATCAAGGATGCGCCATCTTGTGCTAAAAGCTTATTCAAAAGCCACATTTGACACTGGAATTGCCAAACCATCTTTGACACATTGGGACAAAATCGGCTACCTAGATCCATTTAACTTCCACCAAGTCAAAATATCAAAATTGAGATTACTAGTATTCTCACAAGTCTCTGACAAGTATTTTTCAACATCATTTTTTTTGTTAATGCCATCATTTAAACTTTCTTTCATCTTTCTAAACTGTGTAAAAGGATCAAATGACACATTACTACTACTGGCACCATCATACACAACAATATTTCTCTCACCTCTATTTAGATTACTCTCACCTCTATAGCTTTCAAAAAGCTTCAACAACAACTGTTTAATGTTAGCTCTCAATTCGTCAACCTTTCTAGTTTTGTACAAACTACTAAAACACCATGTAACAAAATCAAGTCTACATCAAGGATCAAGCACATTTGCCACAATCAATAACATGTTAACATTATAAAAAAAAAGGCCCCAATATTTGACAAACTTTTCCTCCATTTTGTAGTCCATTTTATTTAACAAAAAATTATTAGAATCAACAAGTGACGTCACATAACTATAATCTTTCCACATTTTATTCAAATAATTATTGGAAGTAACAGTAAGAGAACTACTAAATTTTAAGGTCACATGATAAAAAACTGAAAGATACTTAACCAACCTCTTTGCATTTTCCCAATCGTCATCCATTGGTAGCCCCACTCTCCTTTTTTCACTCTCATCCTCATCAAACCATTTTGTATAATGCCCATCATCTTCCTTTAACCTATCAAATGCTTTCTCAAATGCTACCGCTTTTTCTAACATTAAATATGTTGAATTCCATCTAGTTGGCACATTTAATACCATAAGCCCTCCACATGAGATTTTCTCCCTATCAACACATGTTTTGAACTTTTGCAATCTTGCAGGGGAAGATCTAACATATTTTACTGATTTCGAATATTAGTTATTGATTGATTCACTTGCGACAATCCATCTTGCACAATCAAGTTAATTATATGTGCTGAACACCTCACATGCTTATATAAACCATTTAAAACCATTGAATTTCCACTCCAATTTGCCAATTTCTTCTTCACATAAGATATTGTCGTTGTATTACCACTTGCATTATCCACTGTAATTGTGTACAACCTCTCAATCCTCCAATCAATCAAACAATTTTTAATTAGCTTTTCAGTGTCATCTCATTTATGATTAGATATAGGTGTAAAAGTGTGAATCCTTTTATGTAACACCCACTCTGCATCAATAAAGTGAGTTGTAACTACCGTGAAGTTTGACATCTAGATTGAAGTCCATGTATCAGTGGTAATACACATTCTTTGTTTATTTGAACTCAAAACACTTTTCAATAAGCCCTTCTCATTCTGATACAATTTAAGAATATCCCTCGTAATTGTTCTTCGAGATAGCACCTAAAACTTCGGACAACAAGTTTCCATGAACTCCAAAAGCCCTTAAACCTCTACAAAATTAAAAGACAACTCATCTTTGACTATTGTTGTGCAAATTTTATTAAACTCACAAGTGCACGAATCTATTATAGAATAGATTAATGGTGACGAGTGTCGATCCCACAAGAAGGTGGATTTTAATTATATGTAGAATTAATTTTGTATGAGGGCTGTTAGATTTTGTGGTGAAAGTGATTTAGATTATCCTAAAATTGAAATTCAAATGGCGAGAATAAATTGAAGAGAAATCTATTGAAATGAAACGCTTGGGTATCTAGATTTGTATCAATATGCACTATAGGCTAAATATTCGTTATTAGTGCCAATTAAATCATGAGGGGGGGAATCTAAGCCTCATGAACTACACTCTAATCAATATGGTATTAAGGGCTTATCGTGCCAAATAATAATAACATTGTACTAGGGAACCGGTGTAACCAGGGCGGTATCTAGACAATATTATTATTATTTGTCGACAAAAAGTCAAATTATCCATAAAAATTAGAGGGGAAAAGAAAATAAGTTTACCAAATAAAGTCAATGACACATGTTGAGACTTCACCTTCAACCTAAATTTGAAAAAAAAAATTAGCTACTCATAATTGAACTAAGAGCAAAATGAGAATTTCTTAAAATATGTATAAAATATAAGATGGAGAATGAATTACAAAAAATGGAGTTCAAAAATGGATTCAAAGATGCCAAATTAGGGAGGGAGGCCCTTTTTTTATACATACATTGAGTAAATCATGACCATCGGATTAAAAACAATTTGAACACTCAGGATTGCGCCACATCATCAGTCAATAGTATGTGGTTTGAATAGTGATACAGTTTGACCTGAGTTTAACAATAACACAGTTTGGTTGAAAATAATCATGTGTGTATGCATGTACCGTACGCATAATTTTTGGTCCACTAACATGCTGCCACATCACCAATCAATAGTGCATAAGAATTTTAGTCCAACAGGATCGTGACACCTCATCATCTAATCTAATATTACACACTATTAAAAGTCTCATTAAGCTGCATTGAGTCTTATCAGTTAGAACAATATGATTAGAGCAAAAACTAATCATATTGGCTTAGTCTAAGACTAGAACGTGTTTACACCCCGTTCTATCAATTAGTAGTAGAGCGATTCTCTGCAAATCACACAGCTTTCTTTAGATACCCCATACCCATCCACACTAAATCCATAAAAAAAAAAAAATCAAAAAAATAAAACTTTGCAAATTTGAAAACCCTAGCCGCCACATCAACCTCCACCGCCGATCAGCCAGCCAACACCACCACAAACCTCGCTAGCCACTTCCGACCAAGCCGCAGCCATCGCTGCCTCAACTGCCGCCTGAACTGCCGCAAATCACCAACCCAAACCCGCGACTCCACCATGCAATCCACCACCATTCAGCCACTTTCACCGCCAGCCACCTCCACCAACAAACTTGCCGGCCTCCGTTGACCAAAAACCGACCAACTTCAGCCCTTGATCGCGGCCTGAAGTCACCAGACGAAACGACAACCCACGAGTGCTTCCTACACGCGCCGCCACCAAACCACCTCCTTTTTCCGTCAATTTTACACCACCACCATATTCCCTAGCAGTCGGCGACCGTAAATCCAGTCGTCCGCCACCGTAAGATAGCCATAAACTGAAAGGCAATTCAAATCGGATTTCCGCCAATTCAAGTTGCTAAATATAAAAAGGGCTCATATGGAAATTATAGCTAAAGTTTAAAATATTGTTATTCAGCAACCATTTTTTAAGTTACATTAGTTTCTACACAAATTTTATATAAATAATTTATAACTCCCATTATTATTTAAAAAGACTGTAGCAATTGTGGTTATGTCACATGAAAAAAAATTCTATTTAAAGAAATTGACATTATAATTTAAGGGGCAGTTTACTCTTTTAATCATTAAAATTTAAGTCAATTATCTAGCTTATCCTTGCTTTCTTAAAAACTATATAAAATACCATTATCTTTGCTTTTGTAGCTATTGAATTCGACTTTCACGACATAAATATTTATTAGCAACAACTTGAAATTCAAAGAAACCTAACATGCAATGTATGAAATAAAAATAATAATTAAACAGATTTTGATTATTTAATATTAAAATATATTCACATTAATATCATAAGGGATATGTGATACGCAAATAATTTTTTAAAAATCAAACCCAAAATATATGTATTGTTAATGTGTGTTATTGTCTAATGTTTGGATTTTACCAAGTTAGAACTAATGTAACTCTTATTCTCTTCAAAAAAAAAAAAAGGTCCCACCACCTATTAAATTTTTTACATTATTTTTGAAAAAACTGTAAATTACATCAGCTGTAACTTAACAGAAACCCCTAATATTTTTAATTTATTTTTTATAACCTTTACAAACAATACCAACAAGAAAATAATGTATAAAATAAATAAATAAAGAATTGATAGCAAAATTAAATCTATCATTAGTTTCTCGTGGTGTGAACTCTTGACAATCCTCCCCTATCCCACTTAAAACTCTCGCGTGTGTGAACCTTTACAATTCTTCCGTATCCCTTCAAAAATTTGTCATATTACGAAAAACATTTCAATTGCAATGTGGTTTCCCATTAGTCATAGTGGCCGATACGACTAGAATTTTTTGAAACCCCTTAACATATTTTTCCTTTTGAAAATAAGAAAAGGACACCCGTCTAGAGAAATAATTTTGTAGAACCTCATACCGTGAATAATGGACAATAAGACTTCTTATTTTTTAATTATAATATTTTTTAAATTTATTAACCCAAAAAATTAACTCTAATAATTTATAATAAATATAAATAGGAGATTAAAATAAATATAATAATATATACATATTAAAATAATTTCAATATCTAAAAATATTTTAATATTTTACAATCTTGTAGTCTATTAAACCAAATTATAATAAATAGAGACATAATATTCAAATAAATATATAAAAATTTAAGTTATTTTCAATATCATATAAAATAATTTTAATATTATTAACACATGAGAAATATTATATTAATGGTAAAATCTATTTAACCTAAGGATTTATTTAAAATTTTTATAATAATTAAAAATATTTTATAAATACAAATATACTAATATAAATTTTAAAATTAATATTGAAATTAATTATTTAAATTATATATATTAGTCTATTGGAAAATTTAAATTATTTAAATCATATTTACATTTCGTAAAAATTGAAGTCAATTTTTTTTATTACAACCTGCTAAGGGTATTATAGTCAACAGGAATGTTACATTGTAGTCAACAGGAATGTTACAACAGATTCAATGAACTATAAGTACTTGTTTGCATTGTAGTATCTCAAAGGCACCAATTTTTTCTGATCCATTAAGGAAAACAAAAAAATGAAATAAAATAAAAGTCCAAGAAAAACGTTACTTGTGCAGCACAACCTTGACGCCTAGCTACATGGTAAAGAGATTCTCTTTGTGCATTTGAACCAACCAACAAAAATGGTGCCTTGACTTCTTGGATTTGAAAATTGAAATTCCGAATCGAAACCATTAATGATGTTTACTTTATAAAATAGAGGCAGGGATCTAAATCAAAATTGTGGAGACCACCCAAATGTAGGAATGAGGAATGAAAGATTGATTCCCAAGGAAGGTGGTGGGAATCAATCCCCCCATTCCCAAAATTGACCACTTTGTCCCTCTCACAAACTATAAAACGTCTATTTTTGTCCTCAATTAAAAAATTATTATAATTAATTAAAATATGTTTATAATTAATTAATATAGTTATTGTAATTAATTTATACATTTTGCATTTATTATTATTATTAAATAATTAATATATTACTGTAATTAATTAATATATTATTATAATTAGTTAATATATTTTGAATTTTTTTATTATCATCATCATTATTATTGTTATGAATGATAAAAATTTTTACAATTAATTAGTGTGTTAATATATTATTGACAATAATTAATAATAATAATTTTTGAATAAATAAATATGTATAATTAATTACTGAATTTGAACATTTTGCAATTATTCTATTATTTGGACTTATCAAGAACTTACATGCAGAGTAGCTAGTTTACGAGTATATTGTAAGGTTTTATTTGAATGCATGCAGCATTGAGGAGACAATGCACAAACAAAATTTCCGCTTGCGATCTTTTCATTTCCCTGTTTAGTAACAAACAAAACAGAGGAGAAACAAGTGTTCTCTTTTAATTCTCATGTTTTTCTGTTTGATGATTTTAAAATTTTATGTCTATATTTATCAAAAAAAAGTTATTCAAAATTATTATCTAATTTTCATATACGTTGATTTATTAAAAAATAAATTTAAAACTGTAATTCTAAACTTATCATTGTGCTTTGACCTTGGGGTGTTTATTTCCCTTTTTTTCGTAGGCCAGAACCTTAATGAAGAAAGTTTCCGTCGTTAATTGCTTTTGACCTAGGAGAATTTATTACTTTGCCTTTGATGAGGCTATTAGATATCTATGCAATTTGTGTCATTTACTTTTGCTTTGGATTGGTTTTTAAATGAGTCCCGATTGGTTCATTGGCAGATAAATGAGTCGGTTTTTCTATTACGAAGCTTTTCATGGATGATTTTTTTTTAAAATTTTATAGATTCTCTGCGAATGCAGTTAGAAGTACCAAGTTTTGTTAGGTATAAGGATATTTAAGTATTTTCATTTCATATTTTGACATTTCCTTGACCTTTGAAGTATTGAATCATAGTGTTGGTATTTAAGTAAATATACCCACAATGAAGAATAGTTCAGAACAGTTGAGGAAGCATGAGAATACTTGAGGAGAGCCTGATAATAGTTACGGCCGGATATGCACTCTTTCCTCTATATGTGTCTTCAATATAAATGGCTCAAATAAATGCGTTATGATCTTTTAATATTTCGCCTCTGATATTGCCCACATTGCTTACTGCAATACATAAATCACTTCGCTTACCCCAAATCCTGATAGGAAAGTATAAATATATGCTTCCGAAATACGTTCAACTCTCCATAATTATTTAACATGCCTCTCAATGAAGCAATCACCTTCATTTACAACTCTTCGATTATTAATCGGACATGCACGTGTTTCTTTTGTCTCTAAAAGTATTCTCAATTAATTTACATAATTTAATATAACAAGTACCTAAGACTAGACAAATTATCATTACAATAAAATGAATAAATTGTAATAGTATTGACACAATAATGTCAATAATAAAAACCTTAAGAAACCTATAAATTTTAGAATATGGCTCAGAGTGCTACAATAAAACACAAGAAGTTATTATATCATCTATAATCAATATTCCAATGATAACAGGGCTCTCTTATTTTCAATCCCCTACTTTTTTATTTAGCGATTGTCAAATTTTATATCTAAAATTCTCTAATTTTACACTAAAGTTTATTTATTAAAAAAAAAAGAGGGCAGGAGAGAGAGACTCAAAGAGTATTAAAAAATATAATTCTAAATTTTCGCTTGAGCGTTGTGTGATTTTTATCATTTTTAATGTTGGCCGTTTATATTGAATAAAGGGGAATGATATCTGGCCACCCTCAGGCCATAGGTAAGCCAGAAACGACATGCTTAGTGTGCCGTTTTTGGAGCTTTAGATTGGTAGACTAAAAACAAACTTTATCATTAAAATATATTATATTAAAATTAGATGTAGAAAATCTGAACCCACTCAGTCACCCGCTCTCCCTCTCACTCTCACCTAGAAGCTCTCTGCCCCTCTCACCCACGAAGCTCGTTGCACGCCACCCCCGAAGCTCTTGTCACGCCACTCCCATCACTGACCAGTTGTCTCACGTCGACGATCAGCCATCACGCTGTTCACTATTGGTGTTCAATTTTTTGGTACTTTTTATTGTTGGTGTTTGGATTTTTTGTTGTTTTTATACGCTGAAATTACTAAAAATAAGTTATTTAGAATGTAGATTTTTTCTGAATTATGTAGGTTAATACAATTTTTTTTTTCATGATATAGAAATGACGGATTTAGAAAAAAATTGTGAAGTTGAGGATTTGGAAGAATTAGATGACAACAATTTAGATGGAAACAATAAAGAAAGTGATAATTAAGTCCACCTTCTCAAAGAAAACAATCGAAGGTTGAGAAGAAGTAAAAAAAAAATTAAGGTAAGATTAAAATACTTAGTTAATTATTCTACAGTCAATTTAATTTTAATTTCTCTTTTAATGGATTTGCAGAACTTAAACGTAGAAACACCGTTATCTTGTGAGGTTGATACTATAGTCTCAATACAGGAGAGCAATAAGGATTCAATAAGTTTTGTGTTCTTTGATGTAATATTATTTAATTCTTTTTATTTTTAATGGTCACTAAATATGCCATTGTTGTATTTTTAATGATCACTAAAAAGTTGCCAGTATATTCTTTATTTAGGCACCTGTGTTCGCATGCCAATAACAAGAATGTGATATTTATCCATCGTTTTCTTTTGGTTCTTACACTGTAAGTTATAATCTAATTTATATATTTTGTCTAATTAATTTTTCATTTTTTGGGATTTAATATGGTTCTTATTTCGTGCTAACTAGCAATCTCTATCACTCTCATCGCGTTCATCCTTGATGCCTTATTCTTCGACTTGGATACCATGTGGAGGATCTCAACAAGGGAGTTTTCAACATTTACTACTTCAACAAAATGACAATGACAAAGAAGTTTGAAGCGGACATAACGAATTAATCATTGACTTAGTCTTTTGTTGTATAATTTCAGTCGTGATTTGTGTATTAGTTGATTGGATGATATTACTTTAATGCTCAATGATCGATGGAGTCGTGTCATGTTACCTTATTCTTAATTGATTGTGGAAACATTTTTGAACGTTTTTTGTCCATATATTCACAGGTTGAGTATGTCAATATTTTACGATAGATTTTGACAAATCTTTCTTTTATTTTGTAAACTAAGAATGATGCATGCAGATTCATAAACTGAAGAATTGTTCCAAAGCAAAAATGAAGGTGAAGTTTTTGTGAAAATAGTATTTTATAACGTAAATGAAACCTTTATGACAACAAGAGTAGTTCAAGCAACGTGAATGGCTTAGAAATGCCAAATTAACAAAAACCAAAAAAATATCAGGTACAATTATTCACTTAAACAAGTTGCATAACGAAATTGACATTCCTAAAATACACAACACAATGGAAAAAAATATTTAAAAAATTCCAACAACCATTTTTAACTTCATCAGTTTGTACACTCTTATCACATGTTTCCACGATAGTCTTCCCAGCTTCTAGCGTAATTGAAGTAGGGAATTGGGTGCTCATATATGCCAGGCTGACGTGCCTCAAATACAATGTAATAGGTATAATGAGCCTTTAGGTTTCTACATATATTCGATAAAAATCAAATACAAATGTTGAAGTGTGAGTTGTGAAACTGATTTCCAGAGAGTTATACGACATGTCAGCTGGTGGTTAATAGCATATGACATGTAGGTTGTAGTGATTCGAAACCATATGACAGGGTTAACTGGTCATCCATTTATAGATAAGTAAAGCACGCGATCTTCACATGCTTTCTCTTATCAACACGACCTGCTGAATTGCCGTTTTGGAGCCTTCATCAAACGTGAAATAAACACGTGGCTCAGGGGCTGTTATATTCTGTTACAAGGGCGGGAAAATTCTGGGTTTTGGTTACAGAGTATAGCTGAATGGTGGAGAAACTTTTTGGGGTCTCTTAATCGTGTATATATAGCCTTAAGAGAAAAGAGATCAGTGTGTGTGATGCTTTTAACTTCATTTATAAACTCGTATCTTGTTCCTGGTGATTGAATAAAGATTGTTAGCTCTGTTCTTCAGTGGATATAGGCCATCTCCAGGCTGAATCACTTTAATTCTGTTTCTCTTTGATTGCTGGCTTTAGCTTCATTTCTGTTTCTTTTACGATTGCTTAAGTGTTTCTTTATCAAGCATCATAGTGTTTAGATATATCTTGGGGAGTCTTGATTGATTAATTTCGATCAAGGTCTAACAACAAATTAGCAACATAAAGAGAAAAAGAAAAGGATGGATTCTATTTTTCTATTATATGACTTGTGTATTGATCATCCTAAACTTAATAGAAATTAATTAGAACAACCCAAAAAATAGTCAAGACTACCAGCATAAGCTTAACAAAGATCGAAAAGCAAACCCTTTAGCTAGCTTAAATAAAAATTTTCTACTTAATTTCTCAGCTACCAAACAATAATTCCCAGATAGGTCCATCAATTAAACATGCATGCATGCAGGCCCCAAAATAAATTTAAACACCTAATGGTGCTAGCTAGACCCTGGAATATAACACTTTAACATCATGACAAACCATGGAACAAAAGCAAGAGAGTTCGTCAGATTAGCATATAATAATTTTTAAAAAATCCCACATAGCCATACTTCATCAAATCCCATAGATTTAATAAATAAAAGAACAAACAAAAGTCTACATTTCAGATCCAGAAAAAAATCAAAAACTGAACACTAATAGTACCAAATCTCGCTAGTCGTCGACGTGAGACAACTGGTCGGTGATGGCCGTGGCGTGACACAGAGCTTCATGGGCGTGGCGTGCAACGAGCTTCGTGGGTGAGAGGGGCAGAGACCAGAGAGCTTCTGGCTGAGTGACAGAGAGAGAGCGGGTGACTGAGTGAGAGAAATATAGTAAAGAATTTAGCTTTTTTAGATTTTCTAGATCTACTTTTAATTTAATATATTTAATGGTAAAGTTTGTTTTTAATATAATATATTTTAATGATAAAGTTTATATATATAATTTTTAACTCCCATCATTATTAAAAAAAGAAAAAACTGTAGCAATTGTGGTTACATCACGTGAAAAAACTAAAAAAATTGACATTATGATTTTAGGGATAGTTGCTGTTCTAATCATGACAATTTAAGTTAATTAACCAGCTTATCCTTGTATTCTTAGAAACTATATATAGCACCATTATCGCAGCTTTTGTAGCTATTGGATTCGACTTTCAAAACATAAATATTTATTAGCTCTAACTTAAAATTTAAACAAATCTAACATGTAATGTGTGAAATATAAAAATCAATTAAATAGATTTTGATCGTTTAATATTAAAATATATTCACATAAATATCTTAAGTATAGGTGATACTCAAATAGTTTTTCAAAAATCAAACCCAAACTCAATGCATTATCAACATGTATTATTGTCTAATATTTTATTATTACTAAATGTTTACCATCATAAGACAAAAACATATGAAAATTAAGTAAATAAATAGAGAACCAACAATGAAATTAGGTCTATCATTAGTTTTCCGTGGTGTGATCTTTTGACAATCCTTCCACACCACACCAAAAACTCTCACGCGGCGTGAACTTTTGACAATTCTCCCATATTCCACTAAAAATTTACTATGTTGTGAAAGGCAATGTCAATTGTAATATCATTTCCATTAGCCATAACGACAGTTCAATTTATCCTAATTATTTCAAAACTTACTCTTGTTAAAAATATAAAAAAAAATATTTTTTTCTCTCACAAGCTCATGAAATTCTCCTCTTCTAATATCACTTTCTTGAAAGTTAATCCTTAAACAAAATTATCAAATTGAAATTGTCGAGTTGAAGGAACAACGTGAGCATTGTAGTGAGAGTGTGGCAAAGAAGAGATCCAAGCTCCCTGCTGCTTCAAAACCATATATCTACCGCGGCGGCTTAGATACAAAACAAGGGTTTAATTTTGCAAAACTAAGCATTGTCAGGGCTGAATACTTTTTGTAGGATGAGATAATTTTGAGTGCTCGACTTTGAGGACGCCTATTTTGATTTTGATGGCATGTAACAGATTCAGCAATTAGACATTTTGTTATTTGAATTGTTGAATAATGAACTTATTTCTTTCATTGGTTATTCTTGTGGTTCCTTTGATAAAAAAATAAAATAAAAAAATAAAATTCATGCGTTGCAGTTAGTCTCTGATTAATGGTGATCAAGATGTGATGTGATGGCAGTGATGGTGGTGATGAAAATAGATGTTGAGTGAAGATGATGCTAGATAAAGACAGAAAGCATATGAGGAAGAAAAAAAAATTATTTTTTATCTTTTTTTTTAAAAAAATTCTAACTAAGGTAATTTAAAAAAATGAATTAATTTAAGATATGGGAGCAAAATGAGATAAAACGAGAGGTTTAAATATCATTGCTCTTTTATCTACGTTTTGTCTCTTTATGATTTTTTTAAAAAATATTATTTTTCTTTAAGTTTCAACCTTAGAATTTCATGGGTTAGCGTCTCATATTTAAGGAAAAATGTTATAATATTCAATAAAGGTACGGTCCTATGTCACCTAAACAAGATTTTGCAATTATTAAATATATCAATTAAAGAATCACTCTATCACTCAAAGCAAGTTGGTTACAGTATCAGCTTTGACTTTCACCGACCAGGCTGGGTTATCAGCCGGTTAACAGAGCTACTTACAACCCTTCTAATTTGATCAAAATGGGGATTTAGAGAGTGTCTAATGATTCATTGCAAATCTTTTAAACAGGTCTAGTGTTCTGGCCCTTTTCTCTAGTATTGGAAGGTTTAGGGTTCGTTACTCTTTACTGTTAAATTTAGTAGCTTGTGCTCTGTTTTGTTGTATGCATTTTCTGCAACGTTCATTTTGCTATGATTAATCTTCTTTCTTTGATCCAATCTTAATTACTTGTGTGATTTCTTGATTAAAGGGTGTTGATTGATCATCTAGCAATTATTAGTATTATCATCATCATCATCATCATCATGCTCTTCCAAAACATAAAAAATAAAATAAAAAAGAAAGGAGAAAAGATTGAGTCTACAATCCAAGGGGAAGATAAAATAAGTTTAATGGGAAATAGAAGGAAAATTTATAAGAATAGTCTTAAAACTTTTATAATTTTTGAATTTAACCCACTTAATTTTTTTTATTATAACTAGCCAAACACCTTATTTTTGGATTAAATTACCTTCACCACTTTCATCAAATTTACAAATGCATGCCACTCGATAAAATCCAACACAACTATAATGTTCTCGACCCTAAACAACTTAACATGGGCTAATCAAGCCTTTAAAGCTTTAAACACGGCTGCCTCAAGGTTATTCTAATAACACAAAACATAAGCAAAGAAATATCGATGCATGAATTGAAAGAAAACATTTTACAAATTAATGGACAGTCTCGTAACTAAGGTTTACCCTCTTCTATGTTAAATTCTAATACACAAATTCGCCGAAAAAAGTAAATTCTAAATTATTTAACATAAAAGAATATCTGGTAAAATTATAATACTTTTTTTTATTACATGAAACTATTTATCAGATTACAACTCATATCACATGAGACTATAACTGATATTTACAAATTAGACTATTACTGGGACCAACTTACATCAATACTAATAGAGCTCTGTCCAGATTTTAACTCTATCAAATATTCGAGGGATATCTACTACTTACTCATGGGTAAGGAAGAAGACTACATTCACTCAATTAATTGAGAAAGGAAATATCCTCACAATACTTTTGTGGAGGCTCAAACTGCTGTTCTCCAAATTAGAGGGCGACAGCCCTGGGCACTCGAGTTGTGCCGAGTGGTTAGTAAAATTATAATACTTGAAATAACGAAAACAACAAAAATGATAGTGAAATGTTCTAGAATGAAAGATAAAAACTCAGGTGGGGAAAATCTGAAAAATAATAAAATAACTCATGGTTCCAAAGGCCCAAAACAAATCCTTTGCCTTCGCCATTAATTAGGTATAGTTCTTTTGCTCTGTCTTAGCGTTTTATAATTTACACCCCCCCCCCCCCCCCCCCGGCCCGCGCGGCGGTAAATTAAAAATGAAGCCATATATCTTGTTTTGCGACAAATTTACATATCCGTATAGAATAGATTAATTAGAATGAAATGAAATGAATTAATAAAAGAAATAAAGAAACATATGAAGAAAGAAAGAAGAGAATTTAGCAGAGAGAAGAAGAACTTCGGCTTCTTCTTCTTCACTTCATTTTTCTCTATACTACAAAACTTAGGTAATGCTCATGTTTATATAAAACAATGGGGTGAAAGGTGTCGTTTTCATTTGTTAATACACGTGGAATCCACATTTTCGGATTCTACAATATTTACAACACTAATTAACAATTTCTTTAAATATAATTTTATACTGTAAATATTTAAACTTCTACATTTGCACTACTAGCCATTGGATAGATGAATGTTAGCTTGTAACTATGGTGCTGAAGAAAAACGGCCTCAAAATTTCGTGGTAAATCCAACGACAAACATATATAAACATGTTGCCATATTGACACACAATAATGATAATAGCAGCGCAACCCAATGCGATGTAGCAAATGATTTCAACAACTGAATGAGTGAAAAATGTGGAGACCAATAAGACTGCAGAAAGAGATCCAGGGATAATAGCAATAAGGCTCTAGAACTGCGAAGGATTTGCTTGATTGCGTTGAGATTTCTGATCAGCTACAAATGCAATATAGTGGATGATTAATAGTTGTAAGAAACACACACAAACCTACTCTCTGAGTCTCCATCAAGAGCTTTGTTGTGCCCTGCAGATTCGCACCCACAACAACAGCAATAGTCAGGATAAGATATTTGGAAATTTTTGAGTACGGAATTGAGGAAATGAAATTGCCATCACTTTAAAACCATCAATATGGGTATTTGGAGAGGTTAGCAGAAGCAGCAGTAAAGAGAGGGAAAGGGATGTTATAAGCTAAGGGTTATTTCTTTGGGTTCAAAATTGGGGGATTGAAAAATTATGATCACTGCAAAACCATCAAAATTTATTTATGCCTTCCACATTTCCCTCTGGAACAATGGTGGCGAACCATGTTTGTTAAAGTCAGAAGCTTGTTTTGTGTTCTGTTGAGTGCATTTTCTGGAATTGATCAGTTGTTGTGTTTAATCTTGATTGATTTTTTGTGCTATTTCTTGATTAAAGGGTGTTGATTTATCTTCTATCAATCATCCGGAGGCGTATCTGAATCTGATATTGCTTCATATTATTATTATTATTATAACTAAATAATATTATTCATCATGCTCTAGAGAAACAGAGCAGGAACAACAACAGCAACATAAACCGCAGCAGCATACGAACCTCTTTTATACTAGTGGGCTGAATTAAAAGGAAAGGAGAAAATTATTAATTCTACAAAACCCAAAAGGAGAGAGGGCTTACTGGACTTAAAAAGGCCACGATCTTTGGAAATTTAACTAAACTTTTTTTTCGAAAAAAAAAAGGTTTTACATAAATCAAAATTATTTATTAATGCATGAACAAACCTCATACACTATTCTAACAAGGTACCCTCAAGTTCAAGCCTTTACTCTCAAGCTAGATCACAAATTCACAATATGCTCATAACTAAGATTATGGTCTTTGTTATGGAAAAATAAAATTAAGAAAGTAATTTAGCTTCGTTCATTCATTCTCAAAGGACCGCAGCGTAACATGATTCAAGACTAGCTCCGAAAAACAACTCAAAACAGACAGATTAAACAAACCAAAGTGAAAAAAAAAATGCAAAGGAAAGTTTACGTACCTTGAGGGATTAAGGTGCTGTTGAATGCGAAGATGCATCCTCCTCCAGTTCTCCTCCACTTGAGGGCTAAGTCGCGTTTGGCAATCAACGCTAGCTATTTAATCCAAATTTAATCATGAGTTTAGGGTATAATCCTTTTTACCTGTCTTCCCTTTTTTTATATTTAATTTAATATATATTATTAATTAAATTTAAAAAATTAATTACCTAATTTATTTAAACTATAATTTTATCTTAGGTTAAATATCAAAATTTATTCATGAACTTATTTTAAGATGTATTTTATTTAAGATGACTATCAAAATTTTGTTTCAATGATACATTAAATCAGTCCTGACCGTTATAAACAAAAATTATTCAGTTATTAATTTACAATAATATTGAATATTAAATTCAACGATTAGTAGTATAATTTCAAGACACTTATGCTACTCTATTTAAATAGTTATTTTAGTTTTATTAAATTAAGTTTAACATAATCATGAATAATTATGACAAACAAAAGAAAATATTATTTACTATTCTGTCTGATATGATCTAATCCAAGAAACCAATAAAGTTGACTCATAATTTTTGTTTTTATGTTTGATCGCTATTTATGTTATTGATTCAATAGTTAAAGAAATTACGAGAAGAGAAAAGCTTTCAAGTAATCTTTAAAGTACGAGAATTAACTTGATAATTAATTGAAGAGTAAATGAGAATTTATCTTTCTAATTTTACCTCTTCTCCAATTGCACAGATAATTAAATGTTGTGAAATTTTTCATGAGTAGTGTTAGAAAGAGAGAAGCACAAGAGAAAGACGAGAGAATTTTGCTCTCTCTCTCTACCCACTCACTCTATTTCTACTCTTTTTTTTATTATTTCTCTTTTTTTTCTTATATTTCTCTACACCAAGTATTTTTTATTTTCCACATGGGACGTCCGTGCAACATCGAAAAAAGAAAAATAAAAAGGAGGCTGCAGCGAAATTAAATAATTTTTTTACATCAAAGTCAATAACCTTTTATTACTACATATGCAACGAATGCCAACTGATTCCGGCCAGCTTTGGGCTCGTCTCCAGCCTTTCTATTTGGGCCTAATACTGCAGTCTTAGATCACTCCAACGATCAGGAATGATCCAATTTGCATGCAATTGCAACACCCAGGTTGGTAAAACGACAACATCATTTTGCGCAAATTTGAAAGAAGACGGATAGATTGTTTACAAACAAACGACGAACTAGCGAACCCTCCACAAGACAAACGACATTGTGCGTCGGCCTCAAATTTTAGATAACAATTCAACATATAAACTCAAATATATATTTCATGGCCTCCGTTAAACCGGTGCCTGTGGCCGCCCTGTCGAAGAGATGCTGTCATCATTAGCTCGATACCAATTCAAGATGCTTAAGAAAATTGGCTTCAAGATTTTTTGATAAAGCCAATGACAAGCATCCATAAAAAATCTCCCATACTGATGTACAGTAATGATAATAGCAGCGCTAATCCAGAAAATGTATAAAATGGTATCACCAATTGAGCGTGGAACAAATGTAGAGATCAATGAGACAGCAGAAAGAGATCCGAAGATAACGACAATAAGGCCCCAAAATTGTGAGGAATTTGGTTGATTACGTTGACATTTGTAATCAGCTGCCAGTGCAATACAATAGAAGTTTGTGGCCAGCAGAAAAGTACACAAGCTTACTTTATGGGTCTCGATCAATGGCTTAGTTGTCCCTTGCACATTCGCACCCACAATTGTGACAAGGGTTGGAATGAGATATCCGAAAATTTTATTGTATGAAATTGAGGATACATATTTTTCATCGCTGTAAAAAATCATCAATACACATCCATAATTGTTAGCAAAGGCAAAATACCAATAAGAGAGGAAACTAGGAAGCAAAGATGTGTAATTAAATTGAAGAGTTATTTAATTGTTCGGTAAACTTCATTTTGGCCACTGTTTATTCCTTTGTTAACATGAAATTTCTCCCAAAAATTTTTAGAATAGTCAATGTTTATGATGATATTAATACTCAAGCAATTAACAAAAATGATATTAAAAAAGAAGAGAAGACAAAATGGCAAGGGACTTTTGGTCGGCTTGTGAGTGGGGATTGAGTTTGTTTTTATTTTTTTATTTTTTTAAAACAGTTTTAATATTTTTTTAAAAATTTTTAAAAAAGGAGAAATTAAAACTGTAGTAAATTAAAGTGTACCTTGAAGAATTGAAGTGATGATGATGATGAAGATGGAAGTGGCAGCTTTGTATCATATGGATATCGTAACGCAACTCTTCAAGTTCCTCCATGAAATGATGAAGATCTAGCTGGCTGCTTATTAGTTTCTTCCTCAGGTGCATGACTCTTTTAAAAGTGCAATTTGGTCTGGCTCACACTAGCACATTTGGGCGTACATTAGCAGATTAACCGACTGATCGCTGGCGTCTGTTAGCAAAAAGGGGACCCACGGCGTACATTAGCAAATTAACCGACCCATCATAGGCCTACATCAGCAAACATACAGACACGAAGATATTAGCAAGTCAACCGAACGTTCATTCATTTAGCTGACCCATGGAGCGTATACCAGCAAGTTTAGGCGCACACTAGCATATTAACCGACCGCTCACCAGCGCTTATTAGGAAAAAAGGAACCCACGGCGTACATTAGCAGACAAACCGACCCATTATAGGCCTAAATTAGCAAATATACGGACACGAGTATTTTAGCAAGTCAACCGACGGACATTGATTTTTGTATTACCTCTTGCAAAAGTCTATCGTGGACAATTAACGCCAAGGTCACGAATAAAATAATGAAAATAGAAAAAGAAAAAAAAGGAAAAAAAGAGACAAAAACACTCGGCTTTAATACAACGGAACAATGACAATTATTCGTATCAAAATATTTTGATTGATTTATTAAGGTAATTACGTTTTTAGTTTCTTTATTGTAGATTAAACGCTGTTTAGTTTTCAAAATGTCCCAACATAGTCCTATTGTGCTATGTTACAATTAAAATTAATATATATTTTTTAAAAAAAATAAGGACTAAATGAGTGTTTGTCTAATTAACTACTTTGAGTCTAATAATCAATCAAGATAATAAAATTATTGCAAGAAATAATGAGTAGAGACTGATGAATTTGCCGAATTATGTAAACAAGGAATTTAGTGAAAGAAGGAGAAATAGTTTCTTGGGTCAACCATCTTTCATAATTTTAGCAATTTAAGATATGCTTGCACATTTTTCTGGTTCCATTACTTCAATTCTAATGCTCTTCAGCACCCTCGCTTGACCTTACACAAAAGTAGGGATGGTAATATTTTCCAGATACAGCCCGGACTCGGACGAATCTGAATAATTCGAATCAGGTTCAACCCGTACCATATTTAATTTTATCCGAAATTCGGATGTAATTCTATGAACCCGCATATATCCAGGTCCGGATCCGATTTTATATGAACTCGGAAATTTGGAACCCGGACATGTATATCTTTATTTTTATATTAAGTTTTAAAACTATTTAAGTTATAAATAGAGAAGTTAAGAAAAAAATCATGTGCCCTAATTTGCAAATTGCAATTCACAGCCGCATCGCATGTTTCCTCTTTCCTTCATCAAATCTTCATCGTCAAAATTGCAATTCACAGCCACATCTCATGTTTCCTCTTCCCTTCATCAAATCTTCATCGTCATCACTCTCATCGCTTCGCCACCTTGTCCTTCGCAGTTGTGTTCACTATCATCATTGTCGTCAGTCGCCTCTCTAGTCTTCTATGTCGCGATTGGCGACGATTGTGATACGGGTTGAAGTTGCACGCAGATCATGGGGGGAAATGTTGGGTTAGATGCTTTGGAGGATTATTTATTATTATTATTATTATTATTATTATTATTATTATTTTGGTGTCATTGGGAGCTTTGGCTATGTGGAATGGTAAAGCCAAAAGATTCCTTTTACACCAAAAGTTTATCTTTGTGACAACTTGCTTAGGGATAACCATAGGTAGATTTGGGTGTTAGTATTCATGTCTATTGTCGTTTTGTGTTCATCCAGTTAGAAATTCAAAGCTATAAGAAATAATCGAAGATATTGTTTTCCACAGTTGAAATCAAATTCGAGTTCGAAACTCGGAGTCCGGAAACCTAGTTTTTTCCGGGTTCAACTCTTACCGGATCTAGAATTGAAAAAACTAGGTTTATATCTAAGTCTGGTAAAGTAAAATTGGCATTTGGGTCTGGGAATCGGGAGGGCCAATCCCTGACCCGCACCTGGATTTTGCCATCCCAACACATAAGAAGATTTTCTTTTACGCTTATTAAGGAAGTTAATTGTATATTGGCCTCGTCACCCTTTCTCTTTTCTATTGCAAGCATGATGGTAGCCTTTGTGGCAAGGCCATTTTCACATCTCTTTTTCATCGTTGCTATACCTAAAATCTGTTCTTGAGTTTTTTGCCTTTTCTAATTTCTATTCTTTTGATTATTTCAGCTTGTTATCTCAATATATTTAGTTTATCTTCAGTTTGATTCTTACAGCTCCATTGTGTAGTTAAAGGTGTGTTTGGTAATTTTCTTTTTTCAAATGCATGTTGTACATTAGAATTAAAAACATTTGACACGACTAGTTTACCAATTTGGGTCATAAAAATTGACACAATTTTTTTTTGTTAGGTTAAGATTCAACTTTCTGACTCATTTACCCGGTCAATAATATGATTGTTAAATAGTTAACCAAAATTAATTGTAAGTTCTTTCTATCAAAACTTAAATATTGGATATGATTCGTTTTTTTTTTTTTTTTACCACGTGAAGAATGTATATTTATATGGTATCCAATTTTCTATAATTCTAGATAGACCTAAAACTTAAAGATATAAATGTATACTATTTCGATAGACATATGTATTTAGTAATGTCCATGCGTAATAATATTTAGATATATAAAAGAGTAGTGGCGAAGCGAAGAGTAAATCATTGAGGGGCCAAGTTCAAACTTCAAGTGTTAATAGTAAATTGATTTTAGATTTTCTTTTTCATTCATAGCTATGATGTAGTTATCGAGAATTTGGGAATTTTGTTTCTAACTACAGTAATGGGGATTTTGATCGACAACTTAGGCCAATGGCGATGCCACATTGAAGCTACTTGGGGCTTGGTCCCATTTTTAATTAAATTTACCATAAAAGCTCCTGGAAAAATATAAAAATAACTAAAATATTAGATATTTCATTTTACATCTCTAACCCACAAAGAAATCCCTAGAGCCCTAACTGTCCTCGCACAAGAGAACATAAACTATTCACCTTAGTGAATTTTATCTAATTGATTTTTCTTAAGTGAATTTTATGGCATATGAATTAAACTTGATGTTTAAATTTTGGATGTGGATTTTAATAACAAATTTTCACGATCAAAAGGGAAATGGTGAGCTAATAAGAAAAACAGTTAATACTAAAAAAGATAAATTATATTGATTAATTTATCTAATGGTGAAATTATAATTAATTTTACTGGTTGCCACAGCTATAGTAAAAATTGCATTTTCAGCTACAAAATTTTTTTAATTATCAATGAAAGTGGATGGGAGAACTAATTGCATGCATGGAAAAGATATATTTTGCAGTCTTTATGATGGAGTTATTCTTTAGTATTTTCAACAAATGAAAACACATCGAGGAAAATTATTAAGAGGTGAGGGACAATCAACCCTTAATGTAAGGTCGAGATATATGATTGTGAGAACTATTTTGAGGTCTTTTACTATAACTTAAAGTCAGAGCCATTTAACATAGGAATAGAACTGATATCGATAGTAATATTAACAACAAATGTAACTAGATGGAAAACAAAAAACAAACAAAACAAGCTCGTGTGAGTCTCAAAATAAAAATAAATTCAAATACAAGTAAACCTCATCTCAAGATGCTGAACACTCCATTAATATTCTATTTTTAGATAAAATATTAACTTGTAAGTGATATCTTAGTGTAATAATCAAACACTGGTAATAAGAACACTACAAATAATAAATCTTCATTTGGGTTGATTTATTGTTTACATGTAAAACTGGATAATGATCACGCGTTTATTATCACAGGCGCACTTGCAATTTTGTTAAATATGAACCTTTCTTTGGGCCTATCGACATTTACAAAAATTACTTGCACACAACTATTTATATTCCAAAACAGATTAATTTCTACAAGAGGTTACGTTAGTGAAATAATGCTTCAATTAATTCATCTCAAAATATACATAAATATATCAACATTTGAATTTTAAAAAATTATCCATCAAAAAATTAAAAAAATATGCTAAAGTTTGAAAAGTCAACAGTCAATAGTTTGATAGGTCAACTATTGACCAATTAAATTATTGACCTGTTCAGTGCTAGACTGGTTTGAGTTATCCGCAACCAAATCTTAAACCAACCCATTTCTTAAATCGAGTTCGGTTCAACTTGACCCGGATCTTAAAACAACCTAATCCCTTTTCACAAAACCCTTCTTTTTTTTTTTTTTCCTTTTGTCTTAAGTAGCGGCCAGGCCAAGTCACCGCGATATGGTGACCACGGCTGGCTTGCTGATGTAGCTCATGGTGGCACCTTCCCTGATCTACTGCACCTTTTCTTATGTTTCTTCTTGGCCGTCGCTTTTATTATAAGAGGTTTTTTCTTGTCAGTGCGACCTGGACAACCCAGGCCGATGTTGATAATGCCAGCGATGGCAGTGATGCCGCTAGCCCTTAACTCCTTAATACAAATTGAATTTTCTTAATACTAGAATTTCTGAAAAAAATGATCTAAATTTTGATTTTTTTGAAGAATCAAATTGTTGAAATTGAAAAATGAGTTCTAAAATTTTGTAATCCTTAATTTTAGAAATGATCACAAATTGTTCTTAATAATTCATTATGAATGGCTTTAATACCACTTGTTATAATAATAAAACCTTTAGTGAAAACTATCACATACAAATCATGAACATTCATGTTGCATCACCCATAATCAATAATAAATTATGCAGAGGCGTACCTAAATTCATAATGCTTAATTGCTCTTTGGAGTCATGTGGTTGGCCTTCTAGATCAACATATTTTCCTAGAGAATTCTTTAATTTTCTTTGTGCTCTCTTTAATGATGGGATGTTGACACATATGCCTTGGGGACCATAAACATTTAAATAGATAACTTTTTATGTTGTTATTAAGGCCATTTAACTGAAAATCTTAATAGATCAATTTTATTGGGCTTAACCTTATATAACAATCCGCATTACATAACTATTCATATATGACATGACTTAAAAGTGTTTGATTTACTTCCAAGTATAAGAGTGTCTAATTATATTATATCTCGATGATCTGAAATCGATCTACAGAAAAAAGATTTAATTTGTTTATTTAAGTTTATCAAAAAAATGAAAATAAAATTTAAAATATGCAATTTAATTTGAGAAACATTATGAAATTGAATCAGTTAGGATTATGGATCCACTTAGTAATAAATACAATTTAATAAATTCTTTTATTTTTATTTATTACACAAAAGATTAATTATATAAATTATAATTATTTTCCCATTAATTTTACTATCAATTAAGTATTTAATGTGCCAAAATTTAACTTATCTACAATAAGTTAAAATACCATTTTACCATACTTTATACTAAGATATTTAGAATTTATTGTGCCAAACTCACATGTTTGTCCACAATAAATCAAAATTTCAAAATATAAAAAATGGATAAAATTAAATAGAAAATATTTTAATTAATATAATTAAAAATAGAAATTGATTAAATCATTTTTTTGCTAAGAGTTTCACCTCACCCTAACTATTAGTATTTAACTACACATATTAATAGAAAATTTTAAAATTTGAAAATAAAACTAATTTTATTTATTGAAAATATATTACAAAGAGAGATGAAAAGAAGAATTTGAAGGGAAAGAAGAGAAGGAAAGGTGTAGAGAGGTGTGTTCTCCCTCTTTATTTATACTAATACATAATTAATCAACACCACACAAAAAATAGATCTAACTACATTTTAGCCATACATTTATCTCACTAACAAAAAATAAACTTAATTTAATCCACTCAAGCACATCCAACACATTTCACTAACAATTACCACCGCTAGCATAGTAAACACTTATAATTTCACAATTACCACCTTTACCGTGGTAAAAACTTATAAATTTACAACAAAATTTTCGGACCCTTCTTAACAACGATCTAATTTCTCAAACTTCTGAAATCTAAATTTGATATCTGTACATTCGTTTGTAGACCCAAATTGTATGAAATTAGGGTAATTTTTGAAAACCTCCCCTGAGATTTGTCCTTACTACACTTAAAGAGAATGTATGCATATATTAACATATATCACCCCTGACCGTGTATGAGCGTTAGAGTGTCCTTTGGTTGTTAACGACAATAACGTAATTGCAAAAATAAAGAGGCTAACTGCAAAAAGAACGCAATAGCTTTTGCTTCATCTCCGTCTTTGTTCTTATTCTTTCTCTCTCTCTTAAAAGAATTTAGAGGCAGAAAAGGAAAAAAACAATTCTTCTTTTCTTTCTCTTTTCCTCCCATCATTTCCACCCATTTCGTTCTTTTATCAATAAAGCTAAAAAACAAAGGCCACTATTCTTGCATCACCACCACTTTGTTGTATTGCTTTGCTAGTAAAAAAAAATTCTAACCCATGTTAGAAAATAAAATCATGCCAAATTGGAGGGGGGAGAGAGTGACCCACTGCTGCTGGAGTTGAAGGGGGGGGGGGGGAGAGAGGGTGAACCGTGCATTTTGTACTAGATTTGGAGGTTCGAGGGGAGAAAGAGTGTGACCTGTGACCCACAACTGTTGGATTTGGAGGGGAAAGAGAGTGAGAGCTGTCGACGGAGCGTGGTGAGGAAGAATGGGAGATTGGTGGGTTGGTGAGATTAGTGGCATGAGCCGTGAGGGAAAGAGCGGAAAAGGGTGTGTTGTGAACGTTGCGTGTGTGCTGCAAACGGTGTTGCACAGTTCTTTCAATCAAACCCTAAGATCCTAACAAAATCATGCCAAAATCTTGATTCACGAAGCCCTTTAATTAAGTTAAAAGCTTCTGTTTTGTTATCTTTTGCAATGCAAGAAGTATCTTCAAGTTTGCAACTCCACGCTGTTGCAACTATTGTCCATTATTGAACTGTACAGTAAAGGGCATTATTGTACTTTCAGTAACAGAGCAAATGGCAGACTTGACAGTCTTACACTGATATACGGTCAGGGGTGCTATATGTTAATATATGCATACATTCTCTCCAAGTGTAACAAGGGCAAACCTTAGGGGAGATTTTCAAAAATTAGCCTATGAAATTATTATTTTTACCTAATAAATATAGAAATATACAAAATCAAATATTTAAAAAATAATTGAAAATTCATAATATATTTTGTAATTACAAATATAAATTATAATATAAGCACAAAATAATGTTTTTACTCCTTAATAAACATACAATGTTTAACATTAATCAATATATAAGCTCAATATTGGATTAATGATCCAACAATATTGGATTAAAGATCCAATATATTTTGTACTCAAAAGTAAACCGAAAAAAAAAATCTATTTAACTAGAAATATCAGCAAATATATGATGTACTATTCAAAGATTGGGACTGTCTTCGGTATTATAACACAATTTAATTTTGATTCTCTTTTAACAATCCAATGGTTGAGATCAATCAGTTGCTACTCGCAGCTACTGTAGGCCACTAGAACCCCTTGTTACTGTGGAATCATCTTGGGAATGTGCCGTTGTGAATAGGGATGGCAAAAACCGGGTCCGGGTCCGAGTTTGGCCTTCCTGGTTCTGGACCCGGAAACTAAAACTGTTGTACCGGACCCAGATTTAAACCCAGTTTTTATGACACTGGGTCCGGTACGGGTTAAACCCGGAATAATCCGGGTTCCTGGATTGCGGGTTTTCAACCCGGATTACGTACTAATAAAAAAAAATGAAACTCACTTCACAAATTTACAAATTCAGATTCTACCCAAATCAAATACAAAGCAATAAACCATTTTAAATTTCAAAGCAATAAACCATAGATCTATGATATAACATTCACAAAATACAAGTCCATATCTCCAATTCATGTCACAGCCGCGATTCAGGGATTTGGTTCATAAACTTCAACAGTCGGAGTCTGGTAAAGCAACGAACAATGGCTGTTGATGATATGATGATGATGAACATGTCACAGCTACGAGCGTTATTCGCAAAAGGCGGATGAACGACAGCCAAAATCAAGATCGTGATGGACACATGGCTACCAAACAGAGGCTGATGATGATGATGTGCTGGAACACAGCGTTGCGAAGTGATGACAAGTAATGATGATGATTTGATGAAGTGAAGAAGCGAAGAACTGAACAGAGACAGAGGCGAAAATGATGATTTGATGAGATGAAGATTGAAGAGAAGAGAAAAGAGAAGAGAAGAGAAGAGAAGAGAAGAGAAGAGAAGAGGAATGAAGTGGGTGACTGTGAAGTCTAGGGCATTGACTTCATATCCCCTTTTTATATTAAAAAAATAATTTAAATTTAATGTTAAAATAAGGAAATCCGGGTCCGGGTTCCGCATATGCGGGTTTATGAGAACCCGGACCCAGACTCGGAAAAGTCCGGGTTAATAAAATTGTATCCGGATCCGGATTTATTTTTAATCCAATACAGGTTCAACCCGGACCGGATTATCCGGGTTCGTCCGGATTCGGGTTAAATTGCCATCTCTAGTTGTGAATGGTATCTTATATGCATAATTTTAGGTGTAAAGTAATCTTTACAAATTTCAGGTACATAATATACAAATAGGCGAGGTTCAAAAACCGTCAAAATCTCAAGAACTTACAGTAATTTTAAATAATTTCAATTTAATTTTTTTTGTAGTTGCCTAGCTGGTCCAATCACAACAGATATTAAACTTACAAATAATAATGTTATGCTTACTTAATTTAAATATTTAGTTGAAATATTTACTGATGTGTCACCAAACATTTAATGTCATGTGTATGATATTAATTAATTTATTATTTATTGTTAACTTATCACCACTTAATGAATGACATATAATATGTCAATATTTAAAACGAGTTATTAAATCATCACTCCCTTACAAAATCATTTTGCCCTTTTTTGTTATACATATACATACATACATACATACATACATACATACATACATATATATATAACAAAAGGATGGTGTAAATATTATTCCCTTAAATCATACATTTCTTTCTCCCTTTTTTTTATTCCCTTGATACAATTAGAATACGATCACTCCTTTTCTTGTATGATTGAAATAATTCAGACTAATAACTACTGTTGTTCCAGAGCACAACGGAGCCTTTGTTCAAAATACATACAGCTAATATTTGGAGTCTTCTTGTGCCCCAAGTAATCCACTGCTTTGCCTTTGCAGCAGATATAAAGTCTCTATTCTAACAAGGAAATTCACCCTCAATAAACATGTTTGCTATATATATTTTCCAAAAACTAATTCCTACACAAAAATAGAAAAAAAATAAACCAAAAATTAAAAATAGTTCCAAATTATTTAAAAATAAAAATAATTCAAAGAAGCCGAGTATATATTGTACCCACAAATTAAAAAGAAAAATTAAACAGTCCATTTAAGCATACCTTAAAACATCAATCTCAGCAGATATATTGGGTATGCATAGATAGTCCAACGGAAGAATCATAATTGAAGAAGCCATGGTTATTTTAGCGCCTTCGAAGATTGGGACTGTACTTGGGATTATAGCACAATTTAATTTTGATACTCTGTTCACCATCTGACGGTTGAGATTAGCGTTGTTAATTATAGCTAATGTAGCTTACTTAGACGCTCTGTCCCTGTTGAATCTTCCTTCGGATATGCGATTACGCGTGGATGACATTGGTATCTGCATCCTGTCACTAATATTTTGACTAATGTCAAATTTACAAAATTAAGATACGTAAAACACATGTACGTGGGGTTCCGACACCATCAAATCGCGTGAATTTAAGATAATTTTAACTAATTTCAATTTAAAAATTTGTAATTTTCCCTAGTTGCTGCCTCGCTGGCAAAAAAAGAGAATAGGAGGTTTTTTCCAATCCACATGGTCCAATCACAACAAAAAGTGACTTCAGACGCTTCCTCATCGCGTAGATGGGTTTGTCCGCTAGCAATTGGCCACTACTCCTCAGAAGTTGAATCAAGCGGCTGAAACCGGGTGGTTTAGCGAGCGGGTTTGAATTCTTTGACTTGCAAATTTTGTTTCCATTCCACCAGCTAACAAAACCGTAGATCTAGAAACAAAACCTAACTCAACCGTTCATCGACCAAGCAATTTACAACCGTAAGATCTGAAAAATCTAACGGCTAATATCAATCTACTAGAACTTTCTCTCCCTCTTCCCCGCTCTTTATGCACACTCTTGGCCCTTGCATGTAAGCTTGTGCTCTGCTCCCTTTTACGTGAAACACTTCCCTCTCTTTCAAAAGAAAAATCAAAAGAAGGCCCAAAAAAAAAGAAAAAAAGCTTTTCTTTCTCTGAAGCACATCCTCTGGTAAACGTAACCTCTTTGATAATCAATTCAGATTTCTAACCATTCGTTAAATTCGAACTTTAGTTTTATTCACATTATTTCATAATATTTACAATTTTTTTTGTCAGTACTGCTCATTTAAAGAAAATAATAAAAAAAAACTCTTCTCTTTTGGAAGCACATTCTCTGGTAAGCGTAGTCTCTTCGATTACCAATTCAGATTTCTAGCTATTCTTTAAATTCGATTTTACTTTTATTCACATTATTTCATAAGAGTTACAATTGTTTTTACAGTACTACTGCTCGTTTTAAAAAAAAAATTATTCTCTCTTGGAAGCATATTCTCTGGTAAGCGTATTCTCTTCGATTAACATTTAAGATTTCTAGCTATTAGTTAAGTTCCAAATTTGCTTTTATTTACATTATTTCATAACATTTACAATTTTTTTTCTTTTAAATTTTTGTACAGAGTTGCTCGTTTAAAGAAAACAAGGGAGAAGATGCAAATGCCAACCTGTAACTGCAATCTCCATCATCCAAATCATTCACGGTACATTTTTTTTTCACTCTTGCATTTTTTTTAATCATTTATAGTTTTCAACTTATTCTTTTTTTTCCACTTACAATTTTTTTTTACTATTGTTTTTGCTTTCTTTTATTTATTGACTTCCGACGTGTCTTTACTATGTCATCAGCGGTGATTTTTAAAATAAATGAGATTTATTTTTGCGTTTGAGTAAATTTTTGGAAGCATATTAGTTTTTCTTACTATTGTTATTTTTTAAAATATTGTTTTTACTATTGTGTTAATTTCGTTTTTAATTGTTATTTTTAAGAATATTGGTATTACTATTGTGTTAATTTCGTTTTTTTTTGGGTTTCTCAAAAAATGGGTTCGAGATTATAAATCCAAATAAAACCGTTATGAGTTGGATTTGATGAGATCTACGGGGACAGAGTGAGTTTGAAGCATTTTAGATTAATCGAAATACAATCGAAGGAAACAGTTATTAAGTTGAGGGAAGGTGAGTCTAGGGTTTCTTGGAAGTATTTCAAAAATCAGATTATTCATGCTGGTTGTATTTTTCATTAAAAAGAAAAGATGGTACATAATTCTGGCATTAGGCTGACAGAATCTGGATCGTTTTGTTCTATGTTTTAGGGATTAAAAGTAAAACGACACCGTTTGTGCTTCCTTTTGAAACAACGCTTTGCTTTTTTTCCCCCTCTTTTTGTTTTTCAGGTAAAAAGACTTTTTCTATTTTTTATTCTTCATTCTTTTAAGACAAAATGATACAATTTTATATCTTCGTTCTTTTTTTTGGGTAAAATAACGCTGTTTTGTTCCTTTTATTTTTTAAAAAAGGTGAAACGACATCGTTTTTCCTTTAAAGTTTTGTATTTTATCATAAAACGACACTAATTTGTCCCTCTTTTTAAGATAAAATAATGTAGTTTTGTCCCTGATTAAGTCAGCCCTATGTTAGGATTGTGCCTTGTTCTTGTTCAAAATGTTAATCACTCCCTATCTATTTTTTTATTATTTTTTTAATTTTTTGTAGTGAGAGAGAATATCCCAACATTTTTGGGCATCTCACTGCAGTTCTCGTCGGGATTGTGGGTGCGAATTTTCAGGGAAAAACTAAGACCTTGATCGAAACACACTCGCTAAATATGTGGACTTTTCTGGTCACCATAGGCATCTATTTCTATGCATTTTCTGCCGACGGGAATTCTCGACGCCGTCAAGAAAATTCTTCCCAATTCTGGGAGCTGATTGCAGTTGTTTCGGGGACTGCTTCTGCAGTCTCTTTGGCCTCCACCTTACTTCCGCAGAACGTTGGTGACGTCATTTTGTACAACACCTTGATTTTCTATGGCATTATCCTCGTTGTGTTGCTTGTGTATCACTATGGCAGAATTTTTATGGACGCCTCTCGTCGGCGTTACAACGAAATCTTGGTGCCAATTTTCTCTGACATTTTCAATTGTTTCCAAATTAATGACACTTCCGTGACCGAGCAGCCGCGGCGACCACAAGTCTAGAAGTATTCCAAACTAATGACACTTCCTTGCTGGTGTATCAACTGAATGGCGTCCGCAGCGCGAAGCAAATGAAGTTTTCAGTCTGTGTTGCAGTGCTGGTGCTTAATTTGTATAGGAGTAAAAGTGATTTCACACGCTACAAACCAATATGTAGAGTAATAAAGGTGTTGAGGGGAGGCGTTCCCTAAAGCTTGTTGCTTATTAACCATATTTATAAAGATTTTTTATTTTCTCCCCTACGGTCTTTTAGTTTTATAATTTCCCCTATATAATTTCCATTATTTTTATTGAATCGATATGTATGTTGCATAATTTTTCAGAAGGTCCTCTATCGTTAAATTTTAAAATAGAAGTTGTCATTTCTGCGAATTAATAGATGATTAAAGAATGAATTTTAAATTACTTAACTCATTTTTTTTCCTAATAGTCCTTAGGATGGTTCTTCATTCTTTGAAAAACCAACAATTAATACTCATTCATCACTACCTAATTAATTAAGATTTCATTTCAAAAATTATCTACTCTATTATAAGAATCTTTCGGGGTGTTGAAACCCTAGAAATCCAAATCTTTTCAACTTTTTCAATTAAAAAAACAAAGAGAAAAAATGGTTCGATGATGTGAGGATAAGATTTACATATTTTTGTCCTTGGTTATGTGTGTGACACTTTTTTAGGAGGCATAGGGACGACAAAAATGTCATTTATTATTCAACGCATGCTGAGTTTGAAGAAAAATTAAGTTCTTTGTTTCCTTAAAATGAAAAAAAATTAAATAACACTTCTCTCATAAAAAAGTTAACTCCAAATCGGGCCACACCCCACGTGCGACGATGCAAGTGGGAGGATGCTCCATCTTCCCATCTTGATACTTATACTGTCGGATGCATCATCTTTGACGTAATGAAGTGTTACGTTTAATTAGTAGAAGATTACAATTTGGATAAATTAATTATTAGATTTATTAATTTTTATTTAAAATATATATTTTACAGATTGTAATCAAATGGTAGATTTTTATTAGTTAGACACATCACCTCACGTACCACCTCATACCGAGGGGGTGCGGCCGATCATTTGAACTTTTCTCATTGATATATGTAAATGGAGTTCATCATATATATAGTTCTAAATTTTATTACATTTTAAGAATATAGTAATATAAAACTAAACTTTCCTGAAACTTATATAGAATTCTCTTTTGTATATAAAGCTGTTTAAGCAACAGGACAGAACAAGAGGCTTTGCAATTGTATTTTTAAGCAGAGAATAAAGAATTATATATATATTTTTAAGCAAATCTTGACGGTAAAATGAAAATTTATTAATAATAAAAAAAATTCACCTAAAGGAGACGTGTCTTACTCCAAAAAAAAAATCCAATAAAAAAATATGAAGACATAAATAAAAATAAAAAGAAAAATATTTGCAAAAATACAATTACAACATTTACCACTTAAACCTATAACTAGGGATTTGTCAAAAAAAAAGAAAAAGAGAAAAAACTAGGGAGACCATGTGGGCCTTTGATGACAAAATGCAAAACCTAAGCTGGAGGTTCAGAGACCAAACAAAAGAAGTACAAGCACCAAGACTGGCCAATTTGTCTGCCGCGCTATTTTATCTTTAAAAAAAAAAAAGCGTGTAAAACGAGCCTTCATTCTCTCTATTGACAGTAAACAGTCTTTCCAACGATTAAGCAAAGTACAAGGGAAGGAAGATGACCATTACGAAGATGAAGAATAACAAGCATAGTCATATTCAATCCAGAGATTTAGCCGTCCCCGCTCATAATCAAGCTCGCTGTCGGTGCTTAATCTCTGGTCAAATCATTTTTGCTTAATTGTTGCCAAGGCCTGAAGAGGATGACTTTTCTAATAATTCTTTTTTCTCCTGAAATCTATTAGCGATGAACACGTTCTTCATCTTCTATTCTTAGTCAGGTGGCATACTTCTCTGTGGCCTCTTCTGGCTGTGAAAAGTCAGTCAAGGCTTCTAGATGCTCTCCATCTAGAAGCACACGACTTTGGTTTTGAAAAGCAAAACCAAAGGAAGCATTCAGCAGCAGCCCAAAGAGAAAAAAGAGAAAGTTTGGCAGCAGCCCGTGGGAAAGTCAAAAGAATAGGAAGCACACGGGAACCACACGGAAGGAAGGCCAAAACTTTGGCTATATAAAGAGAGCCTCCCTAGTTCATTTCTCATTCCATTAAGAGGAATCCAATTCCATTCTTGAGAGAATTTGGAGTTGAGAGAGAGTTTTGAGAGCTTAAGTTTATAAGCTCTTGTTATTAGTGTTTTGAGAGTTTGGGTGTATTGGGGTTTTGGGAAGTGAGCTAAAATACCACAATACTTGTAACTCCTTTTCACTAGTAAAATATTTCCTTCTGTGTTCGCCCGTGGACGTAGGTTAAAAGCCGAACCACGTAATTTCTGGTATCCTTTTTTACACTTGTTCTTTATTTTATTACAATTTTACTTTAGCTGCGTGTCTGCTTTCACCACCAATTTTCTAACACCCGATCCCCGAGGGTCCCCGATCCCCGAATAACTAATACTTTTTTTTTCGATTTTGAGTTAATCATATTAAAATAAAAAATTTAAATAAAAGTAAAGTTCGAAATATATCTTACATTAATATCATTACAAAAGTCACATACATTAAATTAGTAAGTAACGCAACATGCAAGGGATACAAACTTCTTTTACAAACTATCATGAACAAATTAATAGTCTAATACAAAATTGTTACAAATAAAATCAAATTTAGATTCAAAATTAACTTTTTCAATGGTGGCGTGGGCACTTTATAAATGTGGACTATTCCCTTTACAACACAATAGTTAAATAAGAGAAAATCAAGAGCAAATATTATATTAGATATTAAAATTATAATTCACTGTGGGCAATTATAACATCTAAAAATAAAAATATATATATATTTAAGTTTAAAATATTTAAAGAATATTAAAATTAAAAAAAATATTGGGCTAATAGAATCTACTCGGTCTTTTTAATGTCCTAAATAAAAATTTAGGATTTTGATTGGTTAATTAGGCCTAAAAGTTTAATAATATAAATATTTTGATATTTTTTTTATTTTTACCAATATTTATAATTTTATCATTTAAATTTTATAATTTATTTATTAGTAATTTTAAAAAATTAAAATAAAATTAAAAATTAAAATGGGGAAATGGGTAGGGGATGGGGATTCCACCTCATCCCCGTCCCCTCCCCGAATAAGAAATTGGGTAAAAAAATTTCCCCGTCCCCTCCCCGAATAAAAAATTGGATATGAAATTATCCCTATATCCTCCCCGAATAGAAAAAATCTCCGAAAGTACCCGTCCCCGTAGGGATTTTTACCATCCCTAAACTCACGGTGGTGACAGAAGGCCTATACGGATGGGCGGAAATTATTAACTTGCTGACCTGTCAAAGTGAACCGTCGGATGAATGATAAATCGAACGATTTTGTATTGTTTGAATAGTATGTGTCACGACAAATTAAAAAAGTTACCAACCTGCAAATTAGAAAGTAAAGACCAGTGGGCAGCTGGGTCATTGTAAGTAGCGCCTCCGCTTAGTAAAATAGACTGGCATAGTTAAATCGATCTACTGTTAATGAACCTGTAGTGACATCCAACACCTATTCCTCCTAAATAAGTTGGTCTAGTACCTGTTGAAGGGTTTGGTCCTGTTCAATAAGTTGACTGGGAAAGGTCGGTTCTCATTGTATTTGCTTGTCAGTTCTTTCTTCCAAAAAATGGAACAAAAAAGAAACCACGCTTCAGGCTTCACCAACTGTTCGATTTTTTAAATCTGCAATCTCGCCGTTGCAGACGAGTGCCGCCCAGCGCAAGTAACCTCACTACGCTGTAGGTGTACTTCGCAAAGCAACACTCAGACCATGTGGCGGCGACGCAATGGCCTCGGGAGGCCAAACCCGCACCATGTAGTGGTCGTGTTGGTGAGAAGATGATAGTTACTCTAGGATGTGTCCGTAGGTTGTGTTAGAGTTATTAGGGACATTTTCAGATTTTCTCACATTGGTCGAGAATTAATCTAATTTTGTAGTATGAATTAGCTCCATAAATTTCTATATAGTATTAAAGTTAAAATTACGTGAGTGAATCCTGCTATCTTACTATATGATAAGGACAACTAAGAAAAATGAAACGCCTATATGTGACAGTAGTTGTTATGTAAAATATTTTAGATTCATTAAGAATTGATTTTAAGTATATAAAATTTGGGTAATCTCAACTTTTAAGCTTACTTCTTAATATTAGAAACTATTATTTCAAATAGTCAAAATTAACTTTATGTTAATAACTTATGAATGACGGACAGCCATCAGGCAACTTAGATCGTGACAAAAATAAAAATAAAAATTAATTAACAGTATGTTAACGGTCAAGAATTTTTATTTTGGCTCTATGTTTTGGACTTTATTCGTATTGTTCAACATTCTAGTCACTTAATCGCAGATACAACGAGATGAGGACTGAGAAGGAGCCAAACACCATTAACGACGAAAGTGAACAAACTGGAGAAGGATTGCGAAGTTCTGAAGGTAACTCAAAGAATTAGGCCTATAAATTTGAGAAATGCTACACATACATAGTTGAGACAGTTTATATTTTAGGTAATACAACATATGACATCTCATCGTTTAATTTGCGGAACACGTATATAGTGTGCATAGGCATATTAATTAATGATAGAAAATGAAGTGAACCAACGACGAATACGGTCAGTTTTAGAATGTTGTATCTTCTAAAATAAATATTGTTGTTAGTGGTGTTGTAAAAATAATTAGTTGTGAAAAGAATCAGTTAAATGTTTAATAAATTTTATTTTCAGAAGTACTATGAGTTTTGAAAGTAGTTATGGATGTTTGGTAAATTTTACTGTTAAACTGTTGAGAGAAAACAAATTACTAAAATATATATAATGTAGAATAAAATTGACTTGTATAGATAAAAACATGTATATATGATATTTTTAATTGTATATTATAATAATTTTTAATAAAAATAAAATTTATAATATATTGATTTTATTTTTTATCTTAAAACAATTGATAATTAAATTTATAATATAATGAAATAAATTTAATAATAATTTGACCAACAAATTGATATTAATAAATTTATATTGATGAATTATGATAAAATTTATTGAAGTATTGTTTCTGTTTCCAATTTGAATAAAGATAATTTTGGGTTTAGGTAATAATTTTAAGGATATTTATGAAATTGTATTAAAAGATAAAATTGATTCTTAGAATTAGAATTTAAAAGTTACTCATTTATTACTTCTCAAAATCAATTGTAAGAGAAGTTGATTTTGACAAAAGTGATTTTAATTTTTTTTACCAAACACCAAAATTAACTTTTAAATTTTTAACATTACTTTTAAACCTCTAAAAAGTAATTCCAAATGGTCATACATGTCATGTAATTATTTATGACATAAATGTTACTTGTGATACAAACTATGTATCCGTACGATAAATATAACATTATTGTAGGTTTTTACTGATTTTGAATACAAAATAATAACATAGATTCTGTCTTTGTCAGATGTGAATCTTGGCAATTATTGGGAGCTATGCAGCATGGGCAGCGCTTATGTTACATTTGCTGTAAGTAACAGTCCGACAAAATGGATAGTTGGATTTGTTAATTTTTAGATCCAACGGCTGTAAATAAATTTAACACAAAATCAGTTACAGGTATAGGTGGTAAAATGATTATTATAATAAAGGATGGGCAACTTGCCAATACGGTTATGGAATAATGTAGTTAAGGGGTTACTCGGTAATGAAATTATGGAGGAAAAAGAAGAGTGATGATCGGGTACTCTGGGTACGCAAAAAATTCAAGAGGCAAAAAGTACAATAATTAAGTTTTCAAAGAGGGGAAAATAAGAGCAGCACCAAACGATGTTCTCAATTTCCCCGTTCAATTTTGCAGATTCACAAATTGATTGCGAGATTACTACTTAAATATTTAACTTGTCTCGTTTCACTGGAGGACAGGAAGGTGAGGCTCCTGCCACTGATGAGGCAAAGAAGAGCAACCATGCCTTGAGAAAGCTTGAGAAGTGTAAAAATGATCGCACGCTTGACCCACATATTGAGGAGCAGTTTGGTAGTGGTCGTTTGTTAGCTTGTGTCTTATCTCCGCATGGCCACTATGGGCGTGCTGATAGGTATGCGACCCCTTTTATTGCTTTTTAGTTTTCAAGATTTGTTGAAGGCCCCAAAAATGAAAGTATTCAACATACACCATCATGCCTGGACTTTCATGTTGTTGAAGCTGGATATATATATCCGTTCCTTTCCCTTGCCTCGTAATGGGTATTGGACAATTGCTAGACGTCTTTTTTTTTATAACATTGAACACCTTAAGATTTGCTTTGGAGACCATCAAAGTTGTTCCTTGTTTTTGTTTATTTCCATGGTAGTTATTGGATAGATACAGGAGAACAAGACAGTATAATGGTAATATTTGCTTTCTTTTTTGTTGCATTGATGGGCTTTTTCATTTCCGACAGATACATCTTGGAGAAAGAGCTAGAATTCTACATGAAGAAGATACAGGGGAAGAAGGGCAGGGGTGCTGGTGCTGCTTAAATTTTTGTTTATTGAAACTCCATACTGGAATTTCTAGTTTTGCCTTGTGTTCTTATTTTTAGTCTTAATTAAGTTAAGAGAGTTGAGATGATATCAACAGCTGAACTTGGATTTCTCACTTGTGTTATTGCTACATTTCGTTTTTGAATGTTACTAGTGCCTGTCTTCGAATTTCTTCCGTTCCTCTACATTTTTCATGATTCTTTTTCTTGATTCTGTCTGCATGATCAATGAATTTGGTAGTTAATGCCTTAATGGTTATTGCTTAAGGTTGATGTATTAATTCCATACCGAATATGAACCTGATATATCTACGCTTGTGCAATACAATAACACAACCATTTGAGGCACTAGTTATGGGCAAGGCCATCCCTAAATATACAAATAACTGGGTTAATGTACTTTGTTTGGGATTAGTTTCATGTAAAAATTGTTTTCTAATATCTTTTCTATAACATTATTTTTGTTGGTCTGAAGTTTGTGTGAAAGGATTCTCTCTACATGGAATCTAGTTTCTTGACCTTTTCCCATGTGTGCAACATATGTTGTGGTAATAGATGAGCAACAATCACGATCCATGAATTTGCTATCACAAGAACAATCAAAGTATGTATCGAGGAAGCTCATCGGGATGATAAAAAAGCAAGCCGTTGCAGCTTATTGAAATAACAAGCAACAGTAATTGGTTACTGAAACAAGAACATGTATTTCATAAGTAATACACCGGCGTTAAAACAAAACCAAAAAGGGCAAAAAAAAAATGCGGACGTGTAAATGCCATTTTATTTGAGTTCATTTCTTAGACATAGGAATGCGGGAAGAGTAACATAGGAATTTGTTACTGAAACAAGGGCATAATGAGCTTCTTGTACTTTTAGGGCTTGCCGTACTTTTTTCTTAACCGTTCTCTGACAAAATCATTGCAAGTCTTAATTCTTGCTTGTTGAGGAGCAACATTGACATAAGGCAAATGCATGCCAACAAGAAAAAGGGCAGCCCCAGCAATGAAGTATCCCACAGTCATTGCCAACTTCTTCGGCATTGAAGGAAAGCACGATACCATTTCTCTCTTAAGGAAGCGCAATTGCAATTGCGATCATATTTCTGTAACAAAAACCAAACTATGCATAATAAGCATATGATGAAAGGCAGAGAAACAGGGGCAGCTGCTATGTCTAAGAGGCATTTCATCATACACATGGAAGGCGATTTAACTGCAACCTGAGGTATCCGGTACAGTCAAGAAATCAAACATGGGTAATCAAGTTTTATAAAATATGTATACACGCTCACATAAATTATATTTCATTACTCCAAAATAATAATAATAATAATAATAATAATAATAATAATAATAATAATAATAATAATAATAATAAAATCGAATAGCAAAACAAATTATAAAATTTTCGAAACACTCCCTCACCTCTGAAACCGCAGCTCCTCGTCATTTCTCTATGTAGTAATAATAGACAGAACTCCGAAATAATTTGTCCCCCCCCCCCCCTCTTTTCAACCTTTATTCAATAATTTCCATTATAAAATTGTTTGGATATTTCACAGATTAAGTTTCAGAGTGGAGCTGTTGCTTCCTTCAATAAACGGATAATGAGATTATGGATTCTCAACTGTTGAAAGCCATATACAATTTTTTGATTCTAAATTTTATTTTTCTTTTCGAAATTTTTAGTGATATGCTTACCTAATCTTCAACCGGCTATTATAAGGAATGGATGAGATTGACTCTACCGTTGACACATTTTACAACTGGTTTGCAACCGGTTTCAACATGTTTTTCATGGAGCCCCTTACTGCCACGTGCTGCTCTAATGTGAGTTAATTGGTCACCTCACTTATGTTACTTACACCAAATGTAACATAAGCTTACCCTGCAGCATGATAGAAAAGAATAATTGGCCAGGTGTGGTACGTTCTGTCGGAAATCATCCGGAGGCTTTGACCGCCAAGATTGATACCAAGGAGACATTACTTGAACTGATTATTCGGTTCGGTGACTCTAAAGCCAATTGGCTAATGCCGCTAATCGACATGCTGGCGCAACAAAATTGCCCAATCGACTGGCTGGCACAACAAAACGTTGAGGGTGGGACAATCCTTACATTTTGTGCAGCAAGGGGCAATCTGGGGGCCCTAAAATCTTTAGTGAGACAGAACCGTGATTTACTAAACAGAAAGTGCGATCGTGGCTTTCTTCCGGTTCACTATGCAGCACTTTATTGTGAAAAGGATACCTTGCGGTATCTGCTAAAGGAGACTACAGCAGAGATCCACAGTGGCAAGGATGGTACCTTGTTGCTTGAACATCTCATCTACGCTAATTTTTATGGTCAGTATTACACACATTACTCCTTTCAAACATGCATGTGGTCCATTACATTTCAAAATACGGAATTCTTGGGTATGTGATAGTTTCATTGTTAAATCCTCTACGGGTGGTACAAGAGATCTGGAATTTAAACCCTGCTCACTAGTTAGCACCTATGATTCCTGCGACCCGTTAGGAGGTAAGTAGGACTTTTGCATTACCCATGGAAGAATGAATGAAATGCTTGCTCTGATGACTTTCGTCCATCTGTATGCATCAGATATAGCTTTAGATTTATTGAAGAACCATCCAGCGATAGGCCGTGACCACATCAAATATCGCAACGATGTTTTACGAGCGATGGCGCAAAAGCCTCTCGCATTTGAGAATGGGAAAGGGAGTAGGCTTGGACGTTTACAACGCTTAATCTATGATTGTTGGTATCCTGATCAATTACTTTACATATATTCATTCATGTTGTGTACGGTTGGCCTGAAAAAAAAAACCAAGTAAATTTATTTTTGCAGGTATCCCTGTGGAGAAGGAACATGTTCCTTCCATACAGACGGACGATAATCGAACTGCGGCTGATGAGGATATTGAAACCCTTATTGCGAGATCAAATAGCCACTCTAGAAAATCGCCAACTTTTGGACCTATTCGACAAATCACTGCTACATTTGGTCCGTAAATCTCAATGAGTCTTCCTGAATTCTTGTTTATATATTTACTCTTTAGAATAATTAATTATGATGATTCTGAATTGAAAGGAATTTTATTTGTTTATATATATGTGTGTGTGACAGGTGCAATGTGTCATAAACTGCATATGATGCTCTGGAATGGCCTCATGCATCTAGGTAAGTCTTGACTCTTGAGGCTGTTCTCCTAAAATATGGAATGCCCTCAATTTCATATGCTTTTTATTGACTTAATCGATTCATTTGCAGCCCCTGGCATCAAAGTTATACATGAAGAAAAAGTGAGGCATATGCAAGGAGTTGAAATAGTTAGAATCATCTGTAAAGAAGTGATTTGGAATGATCCTCAAAACCAAAAACTATTCAAGAAGACGTTCTTCGAAGCTGCAACATTGGGGATTTCAAAGTTCGTCCAAGAAATTATTGCGGCCGCTAAGGGTTCTTTTTATTGGGAGGATGAAAATAAACATACTATATTTCATGTTGCAGTTTTGCATCGTCGCGCAGAAGTTTTTAATCTCATATATAGCTCCACTGTCAAATCGCACTGGCTGTGTAATCAAGACGATGATGGCAACAACATCCTGCATTTTGCGGGAAAGTTGGTACCGTCACGTGAAGTGGCAGGTGCAGCATTGCAGATGCAGCGGGAGTTGGAATGGTTCAAGGTGAGATTTCTTATCTACCTAATGATATACATATAAAAGATGTTTCTATATTTACCGGACACAATTTGATGTTTGCTGCACAAAAATGGATGCGGGGGAAAAAGTTAAATTCCCCATTAAAATGACAGTATTGTTCTTGGAAATTCTTGGTTCCAGCAATGATGATACATTTACAAATTTGTGGTACAATCTGAGATGGTGGCTCACATGACATATTGGCTGAAATCATAGCAAGACCACATAATTATTTTCGTTAATTGTTTTCACTTTTCAACCAAACCCTTCAGGCCACGTATACTGCCACCTCATATTGTAAAAGAAAATTTGTATAATTTACAGATGTATCATTACTGTAGTTCAAAATGCCTTTATTATCTTCTCGTATTTTTTGAAGTGAAATTTTCTTAATTCCTGAAGTTCGGGTGGAACTATGTTGCGTGTTGGGAACCTCCTAGTCCTAGGTAAGCGTCTTAGTTGAAATTTTAGTCAACTTATATATATATAAATTTATGTTTTGCCCTCTCAAATTTAATGTTTTCTATATTATGAGAACCAAAATCTTGTTCCATCATTGTCTGTACGCAGAAGGAAACCAACATTAAATGTAGCGTGTTCTCTCTCTCTCTTTCTCTCTTCCCACCTTAAAAATCAACCTTGAATGTAAGTAAATCAACCTTGAATGTAAGATAGTGTCTTTGGATTTATGAATTTTCCTGCAGGCGGTAGAAAATGTTGTCCATCCATTCTTCCGAGAAGATGAAAATTATAAGGGGCAAACTCCTAGACAGGTTTTTACCGAAGAACACAAGGAATTAGTAAAAGAAGGACAAAAATGGATGAAGGAAACAGCTACGTCTTGCTCAGTTGTAGCTGCACTCATAATCACTGTGATGTTCGCTGCAGCGTTCACTGTACCGGGTGGCAATGACAGCCGAGGAATAGCAAATTTCTTGCATGAATCATCTTTCATAATTTTTGCAGTTTCAGATGCTCTTTCACTCTTTTCTGCCATCATTTCACTTCTAATGTTCTTGGGAATCCTTACTTCACGCTACTCAGAAGAAGATTTTCTGCTGTCATTACCAAGGAAGTTAATTATTGGCCTTATCGCCATGTTCTTTTCTATTGCAAGCATGATGGTATCCTTTGGTGCAACAATTTACTTAGTTCTTTTTAGTGCATGGAAGTGGGTTTTTATTCCAATTGCCCTTGTTGGATGCGTGCCTGTCACCTTGTTTGCATTGTTGCAGTTTCCTCTTTTGGTTGATATGTACTCATCTACTTATGGTCGCGGTATCTTTGGCAGAAAGTGACGGCTCATAATGCTAATTATTAGGAAGCAAGAGTTGGAGGGAATCGAATAGCTTGCTACAACATCAGGATGGTCAAATTAGTGGAAAGCCCAGCAAGTGAAAACAGAGCTATAAAAGCTGATAAATGAGGTTTTGGTTCCATTTCTAATTAATCGTTTTTCACGATCCTTGTTTCGTAACTAATACTTGTTAAGTGATTTACAACTTTGTACTTGGATTTGGTTAATAAAAAGCCATGTGAGGCTGGTTTCAATAGAGGAAATAGGTGTCATTGATGAATCTAAAACATGTTTTTGCGTTCGCATTTTTATCTAATTTTTCAATTTTTTTTAATTGCTTGGTTTTGCTTGATATTTCAATTCTTTAATTGATACACCTTTAGTTAGATTCTTGGTTCATTAATTAATTAACTTAGGTGTAAAGATCAACATATTTCTAGCACCAAAGGGTGTAGAATTTTTTGTTATTTTCTAGAGCCAAGTCTTGACTTATTTTGAGCCCTGTCAACTTGCAATTTAACCCCGGTATGACAGTTTGTTCAAAAGAAATAAAAATTTATAGTAGGCTAAGATGGCTCTTTGTGAAGAAAGAACAGTTACAAAACAATGTATTATGAGCTTGATAAGTTTTTTGTCCTACGGTCACTGGCCGAAGGAGGAATTAAACCAAAGGGAGAAGCAAAACTAGAAAACTAAATTGAAAGGAAAAAGACATTTGAGAAATAAAATTGCTTGTGATTGAGAGGAGTAACAAAAGGGGAAATCGTCGGATACTTTACAAGTAAATAAAAATCTCAGGAGATTTATGTTTGATCCATGGTGGGGAAAGTACGTAAAGACCGAGAGGATTCATATGTTTAGAAATTAGGCGGAAAGCTCTTCAAGTGCGATGCTTGTTTAAGTTGTGTAGATCTTTAACTAAACTTTAGTATCTCGTAGAGATTTTTTTTTTTTTTTTTGGTCATAACGTGGACAAAATCAATTATATGAAGTTTGTATAGCTCATTCATCTTGGCCACCAAGAAACAACTATTCATTTGAACAAATAAATAAATAAAATCACATGAATATATTTTCAATCATTTCTAAGCTGCAATTGCCGGTCATGAAACATTTAGTGTTCTCCCACGGTGACTTATTGAGCTCATTTTACGACATTTAAATTAAAAAAAAAAAAACGATGCAGATGATGAATATATTGATGTGTACATTGTGTAGTGTCAAATATTATGTGCATTTTAATTAAACTGGGTATTTGAAATTTTGAATATTTGATATGTCATTCATGATTGACCGTGATCAAATTAGCAAATAATAATTAAGTTGTTGTTAATATTAATTATTAGGCTAAACAAAAAAATAATGTTTCAATGCATATTATTCACTCGGACTAATATGAATATTTTAAATATACATGAAATTTTTTGGGACTGATATGAACATTAGTAAGTTTATTGAGATAATAAAACTTGTGTAGAGAACCGAAATGAATTTTACCTATTTTATTATGATTAATGATTTATAAAACTATTTAAAAAAAAATTCGAGTGTCAAAGATATTGCTAGCCCGAGTCTAAGTAATTACACATTATTTAAAATACAAACTATGTACTACAATTTTCAAAGCACAATGTTACAGTACATTAATATAATATTCAGGTACACTTGCGATTAACTTTATTATTATTTATTTCCAAGCACCTTGTTCCTTTTGCAACTAGACCCTAATTATTTAAAGTACACGTATACGTACAACATTCGTACAAAGAAATTAATCAACATTCGTACAAATATAATTCAATAATTATTTTAACAAAATAGAGGTCGGTTGGTCGGTCTCATGTATGCTTCCAATCTCCAAGCTTTGTCCAAGCTTTGCGTACTAATAATGCAGGGAGAGAGAGTTTTTGATTGCTCTTGAGATTCAAGTTTCTCGTTGTCGCCCTCCTTTGGTTGTGGTTTAGTTGGCGGTCTTCGAGGCTTGTGGCGGGTTTTGTTGTATTAGTTTTAGGGCTGTTGTTACGCTGTTTTTCTTGCCCCTTAGGGATGCAATCGGCTTTCTAGGCAAGCTTCTGGCTGTTATTTCGATCATTGAGCGGGCTTACTTATGCGCGGAGATGGCTAAATCTCTTGTTAGCTCTCTAAAAGCTCAAGATACAGAGCTATCAAAGCACTCCCCAAGATTAAGATCAAGAACTACCAAATTGCATATATCAATCTGATCGACCTTGATATTTGTCAATTCTGAACAATGAACTTCGATAAAAAAAATTAATGGAATCAAAGAATTAAGAAAATGATCAAACACAGCAATCAACACACACAGAGAAGAAGAGTCTCAGTTTACGTGGTTCAGTTGTGCTGTGAGTACAAGCTATTATTGCAGATTCAAGTCAAGATTACAGAGCTTTTTCAGAGATGATTACAAGAACAAAGATTAAACTTTTCTCTCTCACAGATCTCTCTAGAAAGCTCTCGATTTTATGCTCAAAAAACTGCTTCAGCCATCAGCTTTATACCAGCTGATATAAACTCCAGTTTGCACAGATTGACGCCACGTGCATAACGACCTCATAACGGATTTGATTCCCTTCTCACATGCGTTCTCACGTGCTCTACATAAATCAGCCTAAAACGATCTCTATTGATGCCGTTTTAAACCTTAAGTATAGCACATGACTGGCTCGTGACTTCTTCAAGCTTTTATGTTCAACCTGAAACGCTGCCGTTTTCTCCCTTCAAGTTTTGAATTCAACAGATTAATCCACATCTCTAGATCGAATGTGATTGTGCTTACTATTCTTCATCTCCGTAATGGTCATTTTCCTCCTCTTGGACTTTGCTTAATCGTTGGAAAAGCTTTTTGCTCTCAATAGAGTAAATGGAGGCTCGTTTTTACCCACATTTTCTGAGATGGAAATGGTGCGGCACACAAATTGGCCAATCTGGGTGCTTGAACTTCTTCTTTTGTCTGGTGTCTGAACCTTCAGCTGAGGTTTTGTATTTTGTTATCGAAGATCAACATGTTCTCCCTAGTTATACGTTTAGGTAGTAACTGTTGTAATTGTATTTTTGCATGTATTTTTCTTTTTATATGTTTTTTTAGTGGATTACTATTATTATTATTTTTTTTTTGGGTAAGATACGTCTCCTTTTAGGTAAAAAAAAAAAAAAAAAGAGTTGAATTGAAGTGGAAGAGAGACCAGAAGTGTAAAACCGAGGAAGAGGAGAATGGGGAAGATGAAATGGAAAAGATGGAAGAAAATGAGGAAGATAATGGGTATCTGGAGTCCATCATCTCTGATGTAAGGAGTCCTTCGCCCAAAGGAATTCGGTATCATGTCATTTATACCATTTGTCATAGACTCGTAGAACGTCATTGAATAAAACTAATCCAATAAAGTTTTACATTGATTACATTCCTATATACATGCCGTATAAACCGTCAACTCAGTTTGTACAACAAATGTAGGTGGCTTGTATCATTAATGTTAATAAAATTTAACCAAGAAGTCGCAACTGCTAATTACAATATGGAAAATACAAAATGTTTTCCTAGAGGTTGCAGAATCTTCAAAATGGCTTCGGAAATCTATCCGCGCCCATGGCATTTTCCTATGACTGTTGCATTTGCTCATCACACCCACTGACAGAATTTTTGGGTGTTCAACAATATATTACAGTTGCTCTTCAAACAGCCGATACCAAAGTCAAATGTTGCTGCTTCTCTCTAGACAAAGGATTAAATAACGGTCATATGATTTATCTCTGCGTTGGCTCACGCATTGCTCCCTAAGGATGTTTCATTCTGGTTGGTCATAGTTTCTTGAAACTCCGCACACTTGGAAGCTCTGATGTCTGCTATACTAGGTGGCATGGCTTCAACGGAGCCAGGTGAAGGAATTCTTGTTTTGTCAAACTTTTCTTTCCATATCGACCACAGCATCCGGAAGGTTTTGGTTTCGCTGCAGGATCGGATATGGATGGAACACAATTCTTTATACAGATATGGGTACAAAATTGTAGCAACAAAGGGCTTCTCTTAAGAAGTTAAGATTTATGACTTACCTCTTTTGCATGTTCATAACATAAGTTCACAGTCCGCGATGCCTCGTTATCAATTTCCTGAAAATTAAATGTCACGCAGCATTAACATTATACATAGAAGAATTAACAGTCTGATCAAATTCCCCCCCCCCCCCCCACCCTTATGAATTATGAGGCATTCATGTATTTGAACTGCATTTGATATTTTATCACAATAATAATCTTCGATAATAAAAGCAGGGGCGGCAAGATTTCATCTCAATTCATACCAGCTTGATATACACTTTCAAACTACGGGACAAGTTCAGTACATACGCTGCAGGTTATGAGTCCACTTCGGGAAGTCGCGCATCATAGATACTGTTTCACCACTGAAAACTTATTAAAAGTTTTTGGTTAGATTCAAACGTAAGTGCTTATCAAATTTATAAGCGCGTACCTCAGTTGTTGCTTAAAATAATAATGGGATGCAAAAAGGTTTACCACAGAAAATTTCATAATAAATAGCAATAGTGCAACCGGCACCAAAAAAAGGCTAAAAGGTTAAAACCTTGAGTAGAAAGGTAAGGAGAGCGTATCATACATTAATTCAATCTGCCACCCAGAAGTTAGATAACCAAAATGGTTGTCAGAAAGTCCACCAAGAACAAAGGTCTGTGCTGTTGACCTAGCTGTTTCTGCTGATATTGTACTTAGCTGGAATGATTCAATAAAGAAGGGAATTCCAAGTGTTGGCTTAGGGAAGTGGACCAGAATGAATGATGATACTACTTCTACAAAGCAACTAGTCTTATAAAATATAAACATAACCTGATAGAGATACATCTGAAGCAGCACAAAGCATCATAAGAATGCCAGTGCTCCTACAAGCCAATTTGACATTCTCAACAAAAAGCAGAGGATGTTGCAAAAGTTTTCCTTACCTGGCCCTTGCCATACCAAAGCTCATCAGCTGAACATGCTGCTAGCTGAACTGATATGATCCAGCAAGGATTGCCAACTGCGTTACCAAGAAATAGGATATTAGAAAAGAGGAGAAGACAGCTAAAAGCCGAAGTGATTTCACATGCAACTACGATAAACAACCAATCCACACACTGGGAAACTGTAATTAAGGAGGACAGGCAAGATTTGTGAGATCCTTTCAAAATGGTGCACTATGATACTTTTCACAGTAACAAGACATGCTCACTCCTTTTTTTTTTGTTTTTATGGCCCTGGTAACAATGTTTCAAAAATAACGACGGATTTAAGTAAGACAAACCTTAGCAGGCCCTATTTAAATTTCATGTGGTCCATTTTCATAAGATCATAACCCAACTCCCTACCAGCTGTACGAGAAATCGGTACCTGCCAAAAATGAATAGACCATAAGTGCTTGTTGAATTTGTGAACAACAAATGAAGACAAATTTGGATAAGGAACAAATAGATCTTCAATGAGTCAGATAATAGGTGTTTACCGACACGAACATGTCAATTCAAGGCAACTGTACTGCTCAAGAATTTTGTAACTGCAACTCACAGGATCAGACTTCGCATGACAGAATTGCCAGGAAACTTAAAATTCTTCTTGCTAACTGTTTGCCATATGAAAACTACATTTTCGTTACCTTCAAGCTAAAATAATATGAAACCAAAAGCTCTAAAACCAGCCAACTGAAAGAAGTTGCATATGTTTATCAGTTGATGCCATGCAGAACTAACAAGTATTTGCTTCTCAAAAAAATGAAGAAAACATGCGACAGTGCACGCAAGAACATGCAAACCATACAAACTGAATATTTTTAAGGTCTGGAAAATTCACAACCACAACAGCCATTGCTGCTTCGTTGATTCCGACCTGTCTCCATGTCTCAGTGCTCCTCTCCTTGCTATCTAGCTTTCCCCTTTCTTCTATTTTCGGAGCTCGAAGCAAGTCATCCATTGTAATCTATGCAAATGAAATGGATTCTTTCTGACAAGAAACTGAGATATATCGGATGGAAATAAAAGGAAAACAAAAATAAATAAATAAAAAAGGGAGAGAGAAGAGATACAGAGTTGGGCTATCCAAAAAGATGGACTAAAATAAGAAAACAGGGCAGGGGAAGGCGAAACAATTTGTACAATCCACCTGTACAAAAGTAACCCATTCCCTTCCCAATTGCGGATTGAGATATAGAAATAAGAATGAACAGTCTTGATAATGGATTCGCTACCAACACATTGCATTCCACAGTGGCAATTATCTGTCAAAATATCACTGAAATTATTAAAACAAAATAACTATATCTGCACGTTGAAACTGGGCTGTGTTTTAACGTTACCATTAAGGAATATACTTTTGCATCCAGGATGAATTGTTTAGTTTGAAAAAGACAAAATATAAGAGATACAGGATAATAAAAGCGATTAATCCTATTACTGCAGAGTCACTACCATCATATATGCCGATTCATTATATTGTATATTATATTTAACAGCAGCCAAGTTCCTATAGCTCTCATTTCTCACAGCGCTTTCTATTGAGCACCTAATTCCTCAAAGTTTTTCACAAAATTGAAGATATATAGAAATACAGAATAACTAACCAAAAAGTTACAATGTCTGCAGGAGCAGTTACTACCTCAGTCCGTCCATCACGCAACATGTTGATAGCAGCAACTTCAACTATATTTGCTAGTTCTATACCAACCATTCCATCAGTAATATTAGCAACATCCAGATAGTCTACATCATCAGAGCATAGACCTAAAAGAGATGAAAGTGTTAGCATATGTGAAAATACAGAAGTGTAGCAGAAACAGAGGTGTAGCAGAATATGATAAGCGTGCTGCGCACTCAAGCAGCTGATACCCTCCCAGTTGCTGAATTGGAGGATTCTGTTATTAGCAACAATTGCTACAATGTTAGTCTAGTAGCTTCTATGATTAGCGAATTAGGTCTTAATGAGTTACTCTACAAATAAATTAGTAATCATTCTGTTATTATGTATCACAAATTTCAGTTTCAAGATGTTTCCAGAATATTCTTCTAAGCTTTTTCACTTATTTTCTATCACTTTCTTGCTTGCTAAACACTCATATAACAAGTTCTTCAGGCACCTTCTTAAGCAACTAGTTTCCAAGGCTCTACCCTACTAATATTTCCACAGCTTGCATCTCCCATCTCAACTTAACAGATTGCTTCTCTTTTATCTCAACATGTTTATACCTTATCACATTCTAATCAAAATTCACCTATATCACCTCTCTCTAGTACTTCAACTTCTTCAATTCTAGTTCATCAACTTTCACCTTCTCAGGATATAGGCCATTCTATGGTCACTAGATTTAAAGCAAGAATTTTAAGCCTAAAACATATCTTCCTGCACTATTTATTGCCTCATCAGAACTAACCTCTGTAGCACAAGAATTAATATATTTAAAATGGTGCAAAGCTATACAATAGGAATATAGTGCTCCTCAAGCTAATCATACTTAGATTCTAGTTGAACCTCGAGCTCCTTTCTAGGCAGTTGGTAACAAATAGGTGTTTAGAATTAAGTACAACTCAGATGGTTCGGTGTCCAAGTACAAATCTAGGCTTGATGCAAAAGGATTTCTTCTAGCTTATGGCGTTGATTACAGAAAGACATTCAGCCTTGTAGTCTAGGCTTCAACAGTGAGAGTTATTTTGAGCTTGGCAGTGATGACCAAGTGTGAGATAAGATATGTGATGTCAATAATGCCTTTCGTAATGGCAGTCTTGTTGAAGATGTGTACATAGCACAACCAGAAGAGTTTGTTAATCCTTCTAAACCTTATCGTGTGTGTAAGTTGAAAAAGGCCCTTTATGGCTTAAAGCAAGCTCCAAGAGCGTGATTTGATAGATTCAAGGATGCCATGACTGCTCAATGGTATTTTATTAACACCAAGTCAAATTCTTCCTTATTACAAGTGGGAAAATGGACAAATCTCAATGGTATTGGTATATGTTGATGATATTCTCATTAATGGTTCACTTCTTGTAACTATTTTCACAGTGACATTAGATATACAAGCTACTTTTACTCTTAAGACTTATGAGAAATTAACTATTTTCTTGGCAATAAACTTAAAAAGACTAAGAAAGTTTTCATCTATGAGAATGCAAGTATATAGCTAATTTATTAGCTAAACATAACAATTGTCATTGCCAATTCCTCTCAATAGAAAAGCATCATTGGGGCTTTACAGTATGTCACTTTAACAAGGCTTGACATAGCCTTTTTTGTGAACAAGCTAAGCCAATTTCTCTCAGCTCTAACAGATGAGCATTGGCAAGCTTGCAAAAGGTTATTGAGATATCTATTCATTATGGTCTTCAATTCTACCAAAGCCATAGCTTGTAGCTTAATTGTTTCAGTGACTCTGACTGGGCATGTGATAGAGATTATAGGAAGTCTATCGCAAGTCATGCAATATATCTTGGTTTGAAATTGGTGTCCTGTTAAAGAAACAACATGTTGTCTTAGTCAAGCACAGAGTCAAAATACAGAGCTTTGGCATTAGCTACAGCTGAGGTACTTTGGATTAGAGCTCTACTCACTGGCATGCAAATAAAAATGGCAGGTACACCAATAACGTGGTGTGATAATCAAGGAGCTATAGCCTTGGCTACAAATCCAGTTTACCATGCTAAGACTAAACACATTGAGGTGGATATTTCATTCGAGAAAAAGTTCAAGCTCAACAGATCTTAGTTAGCTTTTTTCCTAATGAGGATCAAACTACTAATGTGCTAACTAAAGCCTTGACTTACGGCCATTTTCATTACCATGAAACCAAACTAAATATTCTTCCCGGACCATTCAGCTTGCAGGGGGATGTTAGCATATGTGAAGAAATAGAGGTGTAGCAGAATACGATAAACTTGCGGTGCACTCCGGCAGCTGATACACTTTTTGCTGCCGACTTGGAGGATTCTATTATTAGCTATAGTTGCTATAAAGTTAGTTAGGTATTCCAGTATCTTCTGTGATTAGTTAGTTAGATCATAACGAGTTATGATCTAAACGAACTTGTAATCATTCTGTTATTATGTATCAAAAATCTCAGTTTCAAGTTGTTTCCAAAATATTCTTCTAAGCTTTCTCTTTCATTTTCTATCACTTTCTTGCTTGCCAAATACTCACATAACAATTTCAAAGGAAGAAATATGAAAATGAAGAGTTGGCAATCTAAACAACAAGAATCTACAGAGAGGGTTGTACAATTGACATTTTTTACAATGTCAACATCAGCATATATAACAAAAATGCAACTATCAATTTATACGTTTAGAATTTCCATACGAACAATAAGGCCAGGTTTAGGGATAAAATTAATTTTACGCTCAAACCATCCAGGTCTCACATGGGCTGGATCTAGAATGTCGGCTCTATTTGCGGAAGCTACAGTGATCACATTCCCTCTTCCTTAAAACCCATCCCAGCAGACAAGAAGCTACACTGCATCAACAACATTTCATATCAACTTACAGGGACACTCTTAGAGGTCACTCAGTACAAACGTTTAAGTTGACTTGAAAAATAATCATAATCAATATTGTCCCAACCAACCTGATTAAGAGTAGCATCACGCTCTTGTCCACCTGAACCCTTAAACCACGCTCCCTTCCAACGGCATCCAACTCATCAATGAATACAACTGATGGGACCGACGCAGATCAACAACAAATCCGTGAGATCATAATTTCAAATTTCTAATAAAAATGTTAGAATCCCCAAGATGTTTGCAAATTTTAATGAGAAACAAAAAGATGAAGAAGAACAGTCGATGTATGAGAAAGACAGTCATTCTAAAACAAGATGTGTTCTAGTTTGATAGAAACATAAAAGCCACAGTTGATTTTTGTTATGGACTTAAATTGTTCAAAATCAGACGGAACTGGACCAAAAGAATCTTTTTTTTATAGAGCCATTTCTACGGAAAAGAAGCAAGAAATAGCATTTACATTGTCCTTGGCCTCCCGGCAAAGTGAGCGAACACGAGAAGCACCAAAGCCAACATATATTTCCACAAACTGAGAGGCAGGAATGGAGAAGAAATTTGCACCAACCACAGCTTTTGCAAGTAGTGTTTTCCCCACGCCAGCCCTGTTATTATTCGGGGAGGGGATGAAGATTCT